>BLSH010112741.1:410123-465038 GCA_018402905.1 Glandirana rugosa
TGGGGTCTTGAAATTTGGCCTTCCCAGAGATAATACTACAAGAGACTTCACATCCCTTTGTGACACAAGAAATATAGGAACGAAATACAAAAATTGTACAAGTAATTAAGATTGAGAGTAAAAGGAAAAACAAGATGGTTATATGTTCTCCAATGTACCTGTTTCATCACGTATATGATGTATAAGCCATAACGTTCATTACTTAAGTAATTAAAGTTTAAGAAACAACAATCGACCCCTATATTTAGCTAGCTATGAAGAGTGACCAAGAGGATGACAACACGTGCGGAATGTCGCAGATTTATTGACTATGGACAAAACTCTAGGGGGTGTATTACCTCCTATACCGAAATTTATTTATAGGAAGGCTCCTAACATAGGAGACAAAATAGTAAAGAAAGTACTTAATCTCCCAGGTAAGCCCCCTACTTTTTGGGAGAAAAAAGGTTTCTTTGCATGTAGACGCTGTAAGGCGTGCACAACAGTAGGAGAACCAGTGAGAAGTATCGATCGATTTATATCCCCAGCTAACAACAAAGAATTTGAAATTAATGAATTCATTACTTGCAATACCGAATATGTAGTATATGCACTACTTTGTCCATGTAACCTCTTGTATATTGGTAGAACAAAAAGGAAAATGAGAGTTAGAATTAATGAACATGTTAAAAACATAAAGCAAGGATATAAAGAACACAGTGTTTCCCTACACTTCAGAGAACATCATAATAGAGACCCTTCCGGTTTAAAGTTCTGGGGTGTAGAGAAATTGGTACCACCCTGGAGGGGAGCGAATTTAGTGAGGGAGATATCCAAACTTGAAACTAAGTGGATATACCTCACAGATTGTCTTGATCCGAAAGGTTTAAATATAGAACTTGATCTTAATTGCTTCATTAGTGACACTTAAGGGAGGTTACATATAAAGTAAAGTTGGGGAATACTGGGTTAATTTTTCCATGTATTGCCTCTCTGGTATGATAGTGACCCAACCAAATTGAGAGATTGGGCCGCTATTTAGAAACGGAGGTATATGTGTGAGAAATTCCAGACATACTAGTTGATCTGTACATACACATGAAGACAGGCCAAATCTGTTGAGAAACCGAATCCACTATCCCGGATAAAATTTATATAAACTCTATAATTCTTTTTAACTATATATAGAAAAATTGGGAGGAAAATCAGTTCAATATATTTAGTGAGCAGATCAGATGTTATCCTAAAACTAAAATGAGGGATTATTTTATATAAGTTTTATATATATTTTTATATTCTGTTTATGGATTTTAGGCAATATGAGTTGTCAGATGTGCCCATCCGTATATGTTTTATGTCTATATATAATATATATGTTTCTGCTGATTGGGGACGATATTGGTAGGACACATCAGCCGGGGATTGTCCCGATTGAATATTATCGGAAGACGTCCTTGAATAGGATGTGGGACAACGTAATATGCAAATAGAGGCATGATGCATGACCAGGTGGGAGGTGCGAACCTCCCTGCTATTATTTATGACGGATAGCCGTGCCGTGGGGCCGTGCCCTCAGTTGAAGTCGGAATGACGAAACGCGTCAGGGCATGACCCCACGGCAATCCGGAAGTGACGTATCCGCTCCAGACGGGCGACTAGCACACAGCATCCATCAGAGAAAGGCTGAGTGGTCCGAGGAGCTGAGTCGGAGCGGTGACGTACAACATTTTTACAAATATAAAGCGAGTGTTTTAAGATTGTCTGTAAGTGTGCATTTGGCGTGGTTAAGTCAATAAACATGGTTTTATGGAATTACGCTATGTGATACTTTTATCTACTTCTGGGTATCCTATTGAGTGAACTGTGCTTATGGAAGCGGGATTACCAGCGAAGCACTAACAGACTATCAATGCAGATGGGCGTATTGAAAGAATGTGTCTGGTAAGTGAGCATTCCAGAGGGAGTGGATCACCTGCGGTGCAGTGAGGAATCTGGTGGTTGGCTCACTATTATTCTGGTTGATCTTTCTACGCACGGATTTACTCGGATTTCCTACTTTTTCATGAACTGTCCTTTTTGAAAGCGCTGTAGAGACACTTGTGCACTGGACGTTGTGGACTTTTTTTTTTTTTTTTTTTTTTTGATGTTTTTAGAACGTCTCTTCTATTTCATGCCCCTGCGCTTTACCCCTGTGTGGGGTGGCGCTGTCCGGTAAGCAGGGTAAAAAGAAGGGAGCACGTGTGATTCACATATGAAAGAGTAATGGACTCTCACCTAATGGACACTATTAATTATTGATTTTTACTATAAATGTTTATCTTATGTGGTTTATGAGATTTATGGTTTTTTATATGTTATACCAGTACAAGGTTGGGAAACACAGGATATAACGTATAACATAAGCACTGTTCACTTTTGCTAATTTATTTATTATTATAAATTATAAATTATTTTTTGCTATTTTGCACAAGGGTGGGGTACACCTGGGCGGATCCCTTACCTTATACACTGCTGACAGCCACAACAATTATATGGTCTTTTTATTCAGGGCAGTGCCAACCCAGCTCTTTATTACACATCGCAACAATATTGTCTGGATCCACCAGGTGTCTGGACTGACACCTGGCTCAGGCTCTCAGTGAGCCACTGAGAGCCTGAGCTGGCCGCCCCACCCTCTCCATAGCCCAGCGCTTCAGTGAGCAAGGAGGGAGCAGAGCAGAGAGTTGCTGACTGACAGTCTACAGCTCTCTGCTTGGGGAGCTCTGAAAACTGAGTGACCGGCAGTGTTCGATCACTCTGTTCTCAGTGCAGAGGCTCCGGGGACAGATGCAGCATCGGACCAATGCTGCATCCACCAAGGTAAGTATGTTTCCTAAAAAAAAATACTTTATTTCTCTTTTAAGCACTTGGTGCTAACCCTGCCCACTTAATTTGTGATGGATTACATAGGACACAGACCTCTGCTTACCTCCTTCCCCCTCCTCATCTCTATAACCCCTCCTTGTGAAGGGTTTACATATACTTTAAGGACTTATAAATTGTATATTGCTTTACTGCTAGGAATATTCAGTTTAGTAATGTAACTGTTTGATTGTTTGATAAGTTGTCTGCATACCTTTACTTTCCACCAATAAGCACTTTAAATGAATCACAACTACATCAATTCTGGCATTATGGTCACTTGTTATGAGCATATTGTAACAATTTTGTGCTGAATAAGAATTCTGGAAGGGAAACTAACGGAGAAATGTATGTTGTTTGACAACAATCTTGCCTGGATATAAACCTTCTCTATAATTAGGGATGAGGTTCAGGTCTACTGCTATCATGGTTTTGAGGTGAACCCTATGTGTTTGAGGTCCGTAGTACCATTGAATTAATCCTGGAATTTAAGCAGACCTAATTCTTTGTAAGCATAATGTACTGCATGACATTAGAATTTGAGTAATTTGGCATAGAAGGGACAATAATGGGGTTTTGTTATGTGCCACCCCATTGTTATGCGCCAGCCCCTTGATAAAAGGGAGGGTTCTCAGAAACTCTGTGGTGTATTTAGGTTTTGTGTGGCCCTAGGCCTGAATAAACTTGTGCACCCCCTAATTTAAATATGACCCACCCCTTCCTGTCAAGGCCACACTCCTTACTGTTTAAGACACACCCTGTCATATGTAAACCACACCCTTTTTCTTTAGGCTTCACCAATGCAACAGCTGGTGGGAATGGGCCCTAAGCTCTTGTTTTGAGAGGCTTTTGATTTCTTCAAGTAGGTTTTCCATACCTATGCAAGTCTATCGGAATGCAAAATCTGCATGAAGCACAGGTAAATGCAGGTCAGAAGGAGGTCAAGTGCACATGTCAATGAATTCTGAATGATCACTGAAACATGTCAAACTGATGTCAGAACAAATGCCAGTGGCCCTTCGAGATGCATAACGGAACGCGACAGGGCGCCCCCTGTCGCCACTCTTGTTTGTATTATCACTGGAACCCCTGCTAGCGGTAATAAGAAATAGTTCAGACATTCAGGGGGTAACGCTGGAGGAGGAGGAACATAAAATCGTGGCATACGCAGATGACGTATTGTTTTATGTCTCTAATCCGAAGACAAATGTACCCAAATTAATGATGACACTAAAACAATACGGCGAAATAACGAACTATAAAATAAACCCTTCCAAGTCAGAGATCTTAAACATTAACACTAACAAACAGGACGTAGAGAGTTTACAACAGGACTTCCCATTCACATGGAGAAAGACAGAGATGAAATACCTAGGGATAAAATGAATCCCGACCATTCAACAAATATATAAAAAAAAACTACATCCCACTATTAAACGAAATAAGAGCAGAAATGAAAAAAATCTCATCAAGATGTATCTCATGGTTTGGGAGAATAAATATATTTAAAATGACCATTGTCCCAAAAATAATATACAAATTTCAAATGTTGCCAATATCACTCTCACAGACATATTTCGGGGGGCACTTAAAACTATGACGTCAAAATTTATATGGCGGAATAAAAGGAAGAGAATTAGCTTAACAGTATTAAATTAAGATAAAACGCAAGGGGGATTGGGGGTCCCTGACTTCAAAAAATACTATAACGCAACCCTATTGTCACGAATACCGGAATGGGTTAAAAATAATAAAGAAAACAAAGATGGGTAAATATAGAGCACATGATGAGTAATAGTTCACTGGGAAAGATTATATGGATTCCACCACAGTACAGGAAATTATACACAGACACACTTGATATGACACGGAAGGTACTAAAAATGTGGGAAGCAATTCATACACAAGAGCAATGGAAATACAACTCACCACTGCTACCACTATGTGACACTGACTTTTTCCCACCAGGCAAGGGGTCAGAATTCAGGAAGTGGATAAAAGATGAGAATGCACAATTGAAAGATATAATGGAAAAGGGGAAAATTTGCACAATACAAGGTTTAAAACAAAAAAAAGACTTAATGGTGATAGATGATTGGCGCTATGCCCAGTTAACCGCTTGCTGACCGCTGGTCGGCAATTGACGGCGACAGAGTGGCTGCTCTGTGCAAATCGCCGTCATATGACGGCGGCTGCGAGATTGCGCACAGTGAGCGTGCGCCCCTGGAGGTGCGCCCGCGCGCTCACTGTGTTCGGGGAGGGCCAGGGAGCGGGTGTGGCTGCCTCAATCGCCACTGGCTACCCGCGATGGCCCCCCCGCACTGAAAGAATGGAGGTCCGTGTAAGTAAACACGGACCTCCATTCTGTGAGGGGGAAGGGCTGTGATCACAGCCTTCCTCTACATGGAAGCTGTGATCACTTCCCTTCCCCAGCTAGGGCAGTCCCCCACATGCCCAGGGAACACTGTTAACCCTTAGAGCGCCCCCTGCAGGTTAACCCCTTCACTGCCAATGGCATTTACACAGTAATCAGTGCATTTTTATAGCACTGATCGCTGTATAAATGCCAATGGTCCCAAAAAAGTGTCAAAATGTTCCGACATGTCTGCTGAAATATCGCAGTACCGCTAAAAATTGCAGATCGCCGCCATTACTAGTAAAAAATAAAAAAAAATAAAAACCCCAGAAATTAATTCATATCATCCGTAAACGCGACCACTTTTGCGCAAACCAATCAATAAACGCCAATTGCAATTTTTTTTAGCACAAATATGAGGAAGAATATAAATCGGGCAAAACCGATGAAAAAAAATGTTTTTTTATATTTTTTTTTTTGGATTTGTATTTTAGCAAAAAGTAAGAAATTTGTTTTTTTTTGCAAAATTGTCGCTCTTCTTTTGTTTATAGCGGCGATCAGAAATGACGCAGCGGTGATCAAATACCACCAAAAGAAAGCTCTATTTGTGGGAAAAAAAGGACGCAAATTTCGTTTGGGTACAACGTCCCATGACCGTGTAATTTTCAGTCAAAGCGACGCAGCGCCGAATCGCAAAAAGGGCTCTGGTCCTAAAGGGGGAAATCCTGAAGTGGTTAAAGCATTTTGTTTCAACACTCCCACAACCAATAAGATCCAAGAAAGACCTACCACCTCTGGAGCAGATTTGCAGATCTGCTGACAGAGGTAAGTGTATTTCTCAGATCTATAAAATATTGATAGCATTAAAAGGATCGGAGATACTGCCATATATAAAAAAATGGGAACAGGAACTGGGAGAATGAGGGAAAGAACAAACCCTAGCGAAAATATGGAAGATGGCTCATAGATCAGCAGTCAACAGTAGTACCATCGAAATGAACTATAAATGTTTAACACAATGGTACATAACCCCTGAGAAAGCCAATAAAATTCAAGAAGGAAAGACACCATTATGTTGGCGGGGATGTAAAGAAATAGGGACGATGGCCCACATCTGGTGGACGTGCCCCAAAATTAAAAAATATTGGAGAGATGTGCTGCAATTAATAAAAGAGATAACTAAAAAAGAGATACCTTAGGAGCCGTGGGGATGTCTGTTCCATGCAACTACAAGCTTGGTTAAACAATATAGGAAAACTATTATCCCCCACCTTTTGAATGCGGCTAAAAGGCTGATCCCCGGTAAATGGCAGAAAGTAGATAGCCCCTCTATAGGCGAATGGTTGCAGAAAATAACAGAGATACAGGAAATGGAATATCTGAGATGTTGCGGGGAGGAGGTACTGGAGGGGTACACAAGTAAATGGGAGGAGTGGATAGATTTTAAGAAAACAAGGAGATATGTGGACATTAGAGAAGGGGTAGTCAGGTGAGGAAAGAGTTGAAGAGAAGAACAGGTGTGAGCATACGGTACAGGACGGGGTACAGGGTGGGTGGTGGGGTGGGGATTACTAAGGGATCTATATATATATGTATAGGACTGTTTTGTCCAATATGCACTCTTTTTGTTGTCATTTTTATATGATGGAACATTAAATAAAGAAATAAATAAGAAGAAACAGGGAAAGGAATGCCACAACGATGAGACCAATTTCAAAGACTAGTATGAAGGCTAAGCTGAAAATACTTCAGAAAAGCGGTCTACTGAAGTGGAAAAAAAACAAAAAAAAAGTGATAACAAAGGAACTTCCAGTGGTGGAAGAGCTCATATTCACCTGCTAAAATACCCCTAAATGGCATTACATTGGGCCAGCAGATAGGGTAGGGCTAAATCCTTATTTGTGGACATACAATGCTGATCTGAACACACAGGCATCACTGTTGGTGGTCAGTACCACTTATCCCAGGAGGAACACTGGGGATAAGGACCTGCCAAATTAATGTTCCATGTGTTGGTGGTCATGTGACATTCACAAACCAGTTTCATAGTCAAAGAATTAGGCCAAAAATTACCCCAAATTATGTCAACACACACACTGAATGATCTTTAACCTGTGTATGTTTAATTACAATGCATTTTGCTAAATAAGACAGGTTTAACTGGCATAAATATGTTCCTACAGAGAAAAACCTAAGATAAATCAGCAAGTTGCAAAAAAGATGAGCAAAAAAAGTATATGTTCCAGCTTTACTTCTTATCCAGAAGACTACTTAAGCCCGGTATTTTCATCATACCAACATGGGAGCTCTCAAGATTTAACCTGATCAATTCCAGGACAACAGATAAGATTCATTAGCGCTCAAAGTACGACTCACAAGGAAATAACCCCGTAATCAGTATATAAATCTCTTCAAAGTTATAAATGCCCTTTTCAGAGTTGTCAGTGAGAATGCAAAAAGAAAAACCCCTCTGCTGCCATACCTGGGGGCTTCTCTCCTCTCTTCTCCGCACCATTGACACAGAGACCTGGGAGGAAGTTACATTACATATCGTAACTTCCTCCCAATGATGCTGCGGAGGAGGGTAGGCATTGGGCTGCTAAGACTTGCTGCCAGTGCCACATTTACTAGTATTGTGTTAAGTCTGGCCGCCGGTCTCTCCAAACATCAGGTCAGTCACCGGCTGGTATTTTCATACTGACACCAGTGTGGTTGCTTTATGGGGGCATCAAACCAATTTGATTCCTGGACCCCCAGGCCCATTCTGTCCCATAAGACTGGCAAGCTGGCGGGGACTCTTTTCGCGTAGGAGCCGGGAGAAGGATGTTTTTTCAAGCAGGGGTGGCCTTTTTACCGCCCCCCCCTGCAAAGTGCCTCCCTAGGCCTAGGTCTTGTCAGCCTAGGCCAAGATACAGCGCTACAGAAATCATTTGTAGTTTAAGTAGAATTGACAGTCTGTGTAGGGAGATTGCACTGACAATTACATTACCAATGCAATGTGACAACCTGGAGACTTTCTATACACAGATGGTGTATGGAACTCTCTCAGAAATATAATTTCCTGCTTCTGTGATTGGCTCACTGATTTTCCCAGGAGTCTGCACAAAGATACAAATCAGTTTTTGGACATTTTGGCATCCACTGCAACAATCATTTCAGTTTTGGTAAGATACTCCCAAAGGGTTAATCACGTCTAAAGGGGTTCAGACCCTGCCACTTTCCTCAATAGAAACCTGCCTAAGTGCTAATCAATAATGAAAAAAGTCACTCCCATTCACATTCACTTTGTACATGGACACAGACAAACAAACAGCTATTTCTTCACAATAACATAAGTTAGGCATCTGCTACAAAGTTTATTAAAACCCCTGCAATGTACATAGATCACCCAGAGGGGAGTATTTTTCTTTCAACGAAAGTGGAATTACTTTTTAAAGGCATCAATAATTCTATGATCATCATCCCTGATGTGTTTATATGCTTAACACTTTTTAAATCTCCTTGAGGCTGGGTTCACACCTATGCGAATTGGATGCTGCTTAAACCGCATCCAATTCGCAGGACACTTGAAAACACATTGTTTTCAATGTGTCCGGTTCACATAGGTGCGGTGCATTCGCACTCCGCATTGCACAAAAAACGTGTGCCTTTTCTGTGCAGTGCGAATTCCCAACCCGTTGAGTTCAATGGAAGCGCATCTAACACGGAGATGCACTCCGCACTGAACGGGGATATTTCCCCTGCTCGTGGCTCCTCCCCCATCTCTCCCCCCGCAGCTGCTGTGCTGTGGGAATGGACAGGAGCCGCCGAACGGTGGCTCCGCCCCTTCCCGACAGCAGACAGGCTGGAATTCGCACCGGACAGGTGTGAATCCAGCCTAACTGTCTTTTTCCAATATATTTTTCAAACTCTTTTAATCAACATATTAAACACATCTTAATCACAATCTTAAACACAACAGCAACAGCCATGAGTTTTTTTATTCTTTTATTCAGCTGACTCTCAGCTTTTAAGTAAGTGATCTTGAACAGCCCTCAATTGCACCCTCTCCATTGTGATTATCAGGCTAATCTTTTTTTTTTACATTGGGACCTTACCAAGCTGTTTGCATACTGTCCAGCCATTGTACAATATTTGTGGCTATTGTCTGTTAAATAATGCACTCTAACGTTTATCTCAAAATAAAACTTCCTTGTCTCTATGTCTACAACCCAAGCTTAAGGTAAAATTTAAAAAATCAAGTACACAAAATATGCTGTTACTGACACTATCCATAAAACTCATACTGTTCTGTAACACCGCACACAGTTTAACCACTTGCTGACCGCCCTATAGCAGCTTGACGTGATCTTACACTTCCATCTGTAGGAAGCGTGCACTTGCCACCGACAGGCCACTTCTGCTGTGATTATTCACAGCAGAAGCTGATCTGTGGGTGCCGGGCATTTTATGTCCACCGGCACCTGCCGATCGTCGGGCAGAGACTCAGAATGGAGATGTATGTAACAAGGCAAAATTCGTTCTGACTGGGGGGAAGGGATGAATTCTGGTTTCCTGCATATCACAAACTAAAATCCATCGCTTACCCTAGTAAAAGCAGCACACATTGTGAGCACAAACACTGGCTAGGCACACAGTTAACCCTTTGATTGCCCTAGATGTTTGACTCCTTCCCAGCCAGTTTCATTAGTACAGTAACAGTTCATATTTTTAGCACTGATCACTGTATTAGTGTCACTGGTTCCCACAAAGTGTCAAAAGTGTCCAACTGTATGTGCAATATCACAGTCCTGCTATAAGTGGCTGATCGCTGCCGCTACTAGTATAACATTTCCAGTATATATCCCATAGTTTGTAGACGCTATAACATTCGCGTAAACCAATCAATATACAGTTATTGGGATTTTTTTTACCAAAAACAAGTAACAGAATACATATTGGCCTAAATTTATAAAGAAACTTGATCATTAATTTTTTTTTATTGGATATATTTTATAACAGAAATGTAAAAGTATTGTTTTTTTTTTTTAAATTGTCGGTCTTTTTTTATTTATAGCGCAAAAAATTAAAAATGCAGTGGTGAATACCACCAAAAGAAAGCTCTATTTGTGGGGAAAAAAAATACATATATTTAATTTTTGTACAGCGTTGCATGACCGCACAATTGTCAGTTAAAGTAACGCAGTACTGTATCGCAAAGTGACCTGGTCAAGTGGTTAAAGTTATTGTAGCAGAGTGTCTCACAGGAAACCTGGAAAAGTACTGTTCAGGGTTTATACATCTCCCAGACTCCTTTCATATATTTTTCGGGACCTCTGATGCACTCATCCTCTTCGACCAATGCACTTCTCTCTTGCAGGCCATTTAGGCTCACCTGGAGCATAGAGTCATTGCTCTACAGCGTGAGGAACAGGCAGGTTGTCTCTGTTACATCTAAAAGGTTGGTGAAAACTGCAAAACTGTGTTTGTGGAGACTGACGAATGATATGCTTGGATGCCCAATAGTGAGGATTACCTAATGTGTAGTTTGTACCAGGACATGGCTAAGATTTTGTTTGAAGTTTTTAACCAATTCTGTTTAGAGCACTATATAGCACCCAAATAGACACATCACTGTTTGTCACTATACTATTGCACTGGTATCTACACCTGAAAATGTTGCTTACCCCAGGGAGAATTATACCTGCTAGATAACAAGAACAAGGCTATAAGCTCAGCACTCCTTTTGCTAGAGGACCAAGAATGATTATCTATCTAATCAAAATTGGATAGTGTATGGAGGTTTAAGATTGGTGCTAAGGTATGGACATAGGCAGACTTAAAGTGGAGTTCCACCCAAAAGTAAAAGTTCTGCTTTAAGGACTCCTCACCCCCTTACATGCCACATTTGGTATGTAATTATTTTGGGGGGGCGGGTACCTAGTTTTGACAGGTACCTAGCTCCAAACTTCCACTAGGGCCGCCTAGGTGACTCGAGCAGAAGTTCTCCTCTCCCCCTCCCTCCTTCAAATCTTCTGGGACAAATCACAGGTCCCAGAAGATTGCCCGGTCATTGAGGACTCGTGCATTCTCAGTGCGCACCCGCTGTGAAGCTGCAAGCTGTCACAGCCGGGTGCCCACACTTGTGATGCTAGCGCTGGGGAGAGGCGTGAAAGAAAATTAAGGGTTCAAGTGCGCATGCGAGGAGCTCCGATGGTGGCTGCTTGAGCCAGGAGCTCCGCTCTTCTCCGGTCCACAAGAGCCCTTATAGCTTGCAGCGGAGCAAGGCTGACCCGCTCATAGGGTGAGGAGGCAGGAGAGAGCCGCAGGATCGCTTGGGGCAGAGAAATTTTCGGGACCCGGGTCACGTTCATCGCGCCCGGCCGCTCCTCTCAAATTGAGGCTGTGGATTGGGCCTAACCTCCCGGCGGATCACGGAGCTAAGTATCAGCAACGGCGGTTTCCACTTGGAACCCCTGAGGACCACACTGGAGGCCTTGTTTTTATACTTTGTCTTCTCAGCAACCTCCCAGAAAATCCAGGAATCCCCAACAACAGGGCTGGTTGACAATCCTATAAGGGAGAGATTTAGTGGCTGAGCCAGCAGTACAGGCCCATTTCTGTAGAACAGCACAGACCCTGTTTCCTGGATTGTCTCCCATCTTACACCCTAACCATCTAAACTGTGAAAACCTCTTAACCTCCACCAGCAGTGAACTCTCCTTTTCATACCCCAGCTGTATGTCCATTTTCTTAAGACATTGAACACATCATTGTTTGGATCTTATAGGCGGAGGGGGCCACCTTTGCACTAACCTATCAATAGCTCACATATCCCCTGCAATATGCAGGCAGGAGCGGTCAGACGGGATTTATCTCGCCAACCTGGCTTTGACGTACCAGCTTCTAAAGGCCCTCAGGGGACTACAGGTACTTGGCCTAACCTTGGGACCATTGAGGAGATGGAGGCCGGTCCAGATGGGAGCTCCCAAATCTTTCCATCCCCAGGGGTGCCCACGGGTACTCTACCCTCTGCACAAATCCTTTCCCCGGCCTCTACAATTTCGCTTCTGGAGCGGACTCTAGATGAGCTCATCACAACACCCCTTAAGGAACAGAGTCCGGTTAGCCCACAATTGGACCCGTCTACCCCCCAAGCCCAAATACCTCATTCTGACTTTAAGATGATGATGGAGGTTTTTTCCAAAATGCTTTCTAAAGGCTTTGCCCAAACAGCCTCTCAAATAACCTCTGTTATCCAGGCTGATCTTCAGGGCTTGGGAAACAGAATAGAAGTGATAGAACAGAAGACGGACCAATCAGTTACAAGAATTAATCAAAACACTGCTCGTATTCAAGATCTATAGGATCAATTGGAATCGGCTCTTTCCAAAATAGATGATCTGGAGAATCGCTCTAGATGATACAACTTCCGAATCAGAGGGATTCCTGAGGCCATCACTGATGTGCGTGGAGCTGTGACCGTTTTTATTAAAGAAATCATCCCTGGTATCCCGGACCACTGTTTGGAACTGGATAAGGCCCATAGAGCCCTTCAACCACCGAGGTCGGATGGTCTCCCTAGAGATATTGTGGTAAAACCTCATTTTTATGGAGTTAAAGAGGAGGTCATGAAGGTCTCTAGATCCAACCCCAACCTTTCTATTCGTGGACACTCTGTCCAGGTCTTCGCTGATTTATCCCCAACCACTATTCAGAGAAGAAGAACCCTGAAACCTCTCCTGGAAATTCTCAATAAATCTTCCATCAAATACTGGTAGGCCTTCCCCTTCCGATTGACTTTTATTTTCAAAAGCAAAACATTTGGCTTTTCCTCGTTCCAATAAGGAGAACAGCTGATGATCAAGCTTAACCTCATATCGCTAGATCCTTCTACATCCTCTCACCATAAGAACATGGGCCCCTCCAAGAGACCCTCCCCTCAGAGCCCTATTCTTCCAATGTGGCCGAGGCAGCAACAGAAGAAGGCAAGGGACTCCCACCCTCCTTGATGTTTACTCTATTTCCCTTGTCTCTGATTCCCAATTTGGTCCTGTCAGTCTTCTATTTTTCATAGATCACTGAATATTGACTATCCTCACTGAGGATGACTACTGTTCGGTTCAAGAATACTGTTTAAAGAAGTTTTCTCTTTTATATTTTTCACGGGGCGGTCAGGGGTTGGCTTGCATTCCTTGCCTGTCCTGGGCTCTGGTCTTTGGGTAGGCGAGGGATGGGAGCCAGCCGGGGGCGGGACCCCAATGGTTTAATTGCCTTTCTTTTTACTGGTTTCACATAACATGTTACAGGTTTATTATGCTGAAATTTATTGTTCCCGGCCGCTCCCCCTTGGTCCATTTGATTTACGGATCGTGGACACGGGGTGGACCTGCCTGCGGGCCACGACGGATCAACGCTGGGGGCCCTGACTTATTCGGTCCGGAGCTCTTGGGGGAGTTGTCCTGACTATATTTTTTGATTCAGGTTTTTGAGTTACTATTGGGCTAGCCTTCAATTCGACTTATATTCTGGCTCTGGAGTAGTGACCGGGGAGGAGGCCATGCTTCTCCATCTGACTTTGGGATGCTCCCAATGGTACTCCCTTGGCCAGATGTAGTTCTGCCGTTTGGGCAGACACTTATGTTCTCTTTCCCTCTAGTCTCCTCACTCCTGGGATTTTGGGGGGTTTCGAGACTATTCTTTGTTGCTTTCCCCTTTTGATGTGTACTCCTGTCTCTCTTCTATCTTGTTTGTCTTATCCTTTTGTTACCCTCCTGTTCTTTTCTTCTTCCTCTAGACACCAGGAAAAGCTACACCGTAGAAGACTTTTTCAGATTGACATCTCTACTACTTGGTCGGTCAGGCCCCTCCCGGTGCTGGCGATGGTTTGGGTGAGTCCTTCCCTGATGTGGTTTGTGGATCAATGCTTTCACGGTTCCCATGTCAGCTAATTCTTCTTCTTCCCTGAGAGTGGCATCACATAATGTTCAGGGCCTTAATTCCCCTGTAAAAGGGAAAAAATACTTCAATAATGCCCACTCCCATCATCTAGATATCCTCATGCTTCAAGAAACCCACTTTCCAAATCAATATGTTCCTAAATTTATTCACTCAAAGTTTCCACAATTCTTTCTAGCAAAAGCTCCCGATAAGAAAAGAGGGGTAGGAATATTTTTCGCCAAGCACCTGAACTTTTCCCTCATGGAGGAAGTTAAGGACTTAGAGGGGAGATTTATTCTTCTGAAAGGGACTATAGGGGGCGTGTTATATTCTCTAGTGTCCTATTACGCTCCAAACTCCAGCCAATATAAATTCTTTCAGGGGCTATTTAATCGTATCCTGCCCCTTCTCGAGGGGAAACTAATACTGGGTGGGGACTCGAATTTGGCCCTCGATCCCATGCTTGATAAGTCAGGCCTTGGCCCGCCCCGCCTTCTCCAGCCTCTGAAACATAGCCTCAAGCTCGCCAAACTCCTTTTCTCCATTGGCTTTATAGATATCTGGAGGGAATTGAACCCTAAAGTGAGGGACTACACCCAATACTCAGCGCCGCACAAGAGTATGGCTCGAATAGACCACATTTTTGTTCTGGCCTCTTTATCCCCCTTAATCTTTAGATCTTCTATTAGGGATTCTCCCTTATCTGACCGCTCTATAGTAATAATACAAATCAAAGTCGAACCAGGTGGGGTGAAGAATCCCCACTGGCGCCTAAATGAATCTCTCCTAAACAACCCAGTGCACTGTTTAATGTTAGAAAAAGAGCTTAAAGATTATTTCCACAGAAACGACACAGGGGAAGTTACCCCACCGATACTTTGGGCAGCTCATAAGGGGGTTATGAGGGGAATTCTTATCCAATTATCAGTTAGGTTACAAAAGGAAAAGAAGATAGAGATTGAGAAGCTGGAGGGGAGATTTCAAGACCTCGCTAAAATTCACAAAAAGAATCTGACCCATCAATCTTGGTCCCAAATGGAAGCAGGTAGACTAGCCCTGAACCTTGCCCTCACTACTAAAGCTGAGAAGCAAATCCAATGGTCCAGAGCTCATTCGTATCTGCAAAGAGACCATATAGGTCCCAAATTGGCTGCCAGGCTGTCCCCCAGGTGTCACTCATATTCATTCCCTAAGATTAGGGATCATTCGGGCAATCTCACCCAGAACCCGAAACGCATCATGTCCACCTTTCAAAATTTTTACGCTAAACTTTATGACAAAGGTCAAGTAGCTCCTCCTTCTTCCCTTGAAGCCTTTCTGAACTCCATCACACTCCCTAATTTGTCGGCAGATCACGCGGCTTCACTAGAATCCCCCTTCAACGAGGCGGAGGTTTTGGAGGTGATTAAAAATCTTAGGAAGGGTTCTGCCCCTGGACCAGATGGATTTTCCTCAGGATATTACAAAACCTTTGGCCCAGTACTTGCGCCCTTCCTAGCGAAATTTTTCAACTCTCTAAGAACTGATAAAGTCCTACAAAGTGAGGACAATAAAGCTTTTGTTTCGGTCATCCCCAAACCTGGAAAGGATCATTCTGATGTTAGCAATTACAGACCCATCTCTTTGATTAATAATGATCTCAAAATCATGACAAAAATATTAGCCGATAGACTTTCGAAATTCATAGGCCATTACATTCATAAAGATCAAGTAGGTTTTATCCCAGGCAGGCAAGGTCCTGACCAGATCCGCAGAGCAGTGGATATTGTGTCATTACTTAATTCTAACTGGGATGGGAGCCCTGCGCGGGAAGGCTATATTTTATCCGTCGACCTGCAAAAAGCCTTTGACACGGTAAACTGGTCGTATCTTTTTGAAGTCTTAAAGAGATGGGGATTTGGTCCTAGATTTATCCAAATCCTAAAAGCTCTATATTCGAACCCTAACGCCCAAGTCAAATTACATAATTTTTACTCCGATCCTTTCCCTATCTTCCGAGGCACTAGACAGGGATGCCCTCTATCCCCCTTAATCTTCGCTATCGCGATAGAGTCTTTGGCCATCACCATAAGAGATAACCCAGACATCCAAGGGATCGACTGTGGACCATACACACATAAATGCATGCTATTTGCGGACAACTTACTTTTGTTCATCTCATCCCCCATCACATCTACTCCTAAGGTTATACAGCTACTCCAACTTTTTGGCAAAACCTCAGGTCTCTGTGTAAATTGGTCCAAATCAGCAGCGTTAAATATCTCTTTGACTGAACAATTTGTTCTTCATCTAAAGGACCTATATAAATTTAGCTGGAATTCTTCCCATATCCCCTATTTGGGGGTCAGCCTGGCAGCCAACACCAACAAACTATTTGAAGCCAACTACCCCCCTCTCTTAAAGAAATTAGCACAGGACATCTCTAGCTGGGATCGGGAGGGTCTATCTTGGTTGGGCAGGATACACGCGATCAAGATGACTCTCCTCCCCAGGATTCTTTATTTTTTCAGGGCTCTCCCCATTCCGGTGAGGAAGTCTGATCTGCAAAAACTGCAATCCCTGATACTGAAATTCATTTGGGCCCGCAAAGGTTTCAGATGTTCTGCTAAGGTACTCTATAGGATATGTAATCGAGGGGGCCTAGGTCTCCGGCATCTCTTTAAATATTATCAGGCGGCACAACTGGCCCAATTCTCTATCGTATTCTCTAGAGGGACCGCTCCTGATTGGGTCAAAATAGAAAGACAGGCAGTGCCCCATAATACCATAGACTTCCTGTTAAGTACCCCCCCTAAGTCGAGACCCCCTATATTATCTCCCACTTTGTCCCACTCTATGGCCCTATGTAACTCAGTTCTCAAGTCTCCCAACCTAATCTCAACTCTTCGCCCACTCACCCACCTTTTTCATAACCCTCAGTTCCCACCCGGTCTAGACATTAGAGCTTTTAAATGATGGACGGACAAGGGGTTATATCGTATAGGTCATTTCATATCATTATCCGGACCTTTAACGCTATCCCATTTCATTAATAAGCTAGAAATGCCACTCTCTGAGAAATTCAGTTTTTTCCAAATACACCACTTCCTGACTACATGGTGGAATTCCAGGAAAAAACACCCAGGTACTACCCCTTACGAACAGTGGTGCTCGGGAACTGTTTAATGGAGAGGCGGTGTCTCCTTGATCTACGCTGCGCTGGTGGAGGACTCATCCAGACCACAGCACGTGGTTAAATGGGAAAGGGATCTTCAGGTGGAGTGGGATGATGATAAATGGTTCTCATTATTCTCACGTTGCTATAAAGGGATCGCTAATATCTCTCTGAAGGAAGCCAATTTGAAAGTCTTTATCAGATGGTATCTAGTTCCTACTAGATTAGCAGCTATATTCCCCAATGCCTCCAATCTCTGCTTTAGAGGTTGTGAGCACTTTCCTTCATGTGTGGTAGGAATGTCCTCAACTGAGAAGTTTCTGGAACAGATTTTTTCACATGATCCGTAAGATCTCGGGCCTCCCAATCCCCCAATGTCCAGAGATAGCTCTGCTTAACTCTAAACCCGAAGGTATGTCCAAACCACTATATAAGCTCATCCAATTTATTTTTTTAGGGGCTAAGATTACAATTGCTAGATCATGGAAACGCCCGTCAGTATCTTTCACTGAAGCTGTAAGGAAGATATCCTGGATAATGGTGCAAGAAAAGCTAGCCAGCTACATCCTGGATACCTCCCCTAAATGTTATCTAGTTTGGGAACCTTGGAGGAGTTATTTAAAATTACCAGGATGACCCCTCTCCTCCTTTTATTTTTATTTCTTCTACTCCCTTAATTAGCCTTTCTGCTGTCTATTCCTTTTTTTTCTTTTCTTTTCTACTTTTTTCTTCTTTTCTTTCTCTTGTCTTCCTTCTGGCTTTCTATCCCTCTTTAAGTTACGGTATTCTTGGTCTCTTTTAGTCAGACTCTATCTCTATCTCCATTTGTCTATTAGGGTATATTTGTTACAGGGGATGTTTCTCCCTTCCATAACTAGGTGATCAGAAGGGGTCTTTAAAGACCCACACCAAGAGGTTTATAAAATGGGGAACATTGATCTGCTTTAGTATAGTCTCATGTGATATTTCAGATATTATATTCCTTTAATCCTGTCTGTTTCAAGGATCCCAAGGGTAGGGGGGATTCTGCTTGTCCCCCTGGTCACAGTTTGTTCCCAGCCGGGGTGACTGGGGAGACGGCGGATCTTTGCAACTATTACCTCCATTTGTAAGTTTATGAACATTTATATATGTACACTTTGTTGGAGTTTATACATGTATCTGACCTTTGGTCTTAGTATTGATTTCTCTTGTCATTTTCATAACATTTTCAGTAAAAAGATTTGAAACGAAAATTAAGGGTTCAGACGGCTGCATTGCTGGATCATGGGACAGGTGATTGTGTGTTTATTAAAAATCAGCAGCTACACTTTTTGTAGCCGTTGACTTTTAATAAACACAGAAATGACTGGAACTCTGCTTTAAGTATAAATATAAAAAGAGAACTGCCACAAAGTAAAGAGGAAAATTGAAGAACTGTGTCAGAAGTTATCAAACTAAACACTGAATGATACAATGTTGGAAAAGCAAAACAACAATCTCAGAGGTTAGGGTTGTAAAACGAATCATGGGTCTGCTGACTCTGCTAATTAAATAATGTTGCCTCCTTGAGCTGGGAACCCAGGCACTGTAATAGAAGAAAGGGAAGGTGAAAGAGGTGCCAAGCAGCTGCTGGTGCAGTGAATTTTAATAAATGAAATAGCATTTTTCTTTTTTGGGGGGGAGGGGTAAGGGATGTACGTGTATGAAGGTATGACGTTTGTTGTTTATGTAAACTGCATAATAATAATAAAATCAATGTAGCACCAGCTTAATATTGCTTCTGTATTATATGCAGAGTATTGCTCTCTAAAACATTGCATTGCACTTTTCTTCCTAAACTTTTACCTCACAGAAACTAGAGGAGAGACTCTATTGGTTACTGCTGTAGCTAAGAAGGAAGCCCACCCTTAACAACAAAGGCAAGGAAGAACATGATTCAATAGCAGCCCAGGAGAGCTGTGATTGGGGGGTCAGGCCGTTTTTGAGAGGGGAGGGGAAAGAGAGAGACAGGGGAAAGGGGCCATCTTGTTTGTCTCCTGTACCATCTGCAGGGCCTGAGATTCTTGTCAGTGACTCTCCTAAAAGGAGGTGTAGATTTGAGAGTCGTGTTTGCAGTGTGTTATTCTGACTTTTTTTGCCTGACCTCTGAAGGTGTGCTAACAGTGCAGGGAGATCGAGAGACGGACTTCAGTACTGCAGCAATCGTCATCATCATCCTCCTGTTGAAAGAATATGTAACCTGTGTTGCTTCCATCACCATCCAGTCGGCTGAGACATCGATCAATCTACCAATTGCTGAAAGGAAGATATATCAAGTGCATCTAATGGTGAGGGATCTTATGCCATCCTTGTGTGAGGGGATCTTGCTTAATCCTGCTAGATCCTATTTACCACTAATGCTGCTCTTTCTGCAGGAGGATCACCACATCCGTTAATCTTTCTTACCCTGTGACACTTTGCGAAGATACCCCTTTCATCCTGTGGATTACAAGTATTGCTTCACAAAAGGCTGAGTACTCAACACAGGATTTTAAGGGCCCCAACGCTGACAGACTCTGTGTGTGTGTGTATGTGTGAATAGAATTCTCACTGGCCAGTGGTAAGCTAGAACCTACAAGATCTAGATAGGCTTTTATGGTCAGTACCTGGGTAATTGTTGAGCATTATTTTTTGTATTGTGCAACTGACAGTGTTGTTCACCGCTTGCTCAGTGCATTTCAGGCAAGGCCTCTCACTGGCGGTTAAAGTGAATGAACACCAATCCTGTTTAACTTTCTGAGTGGTTGTAATATATCATTGCAGTTAATATTGGTATACTGTTAATCTATTTATCTCTTTCTGGGGCTTACTGTTAGTTCTAATAAAGCCCAGCTAAAAGTTTAAACGGTGTTACTTGGTTCCAGGTGAGGGTGAGTCATCACTGGCGTGGGACAGAAGACCCGTATATTACAGCGACCCTTGCGGGGGTAGCGCTACATAAAAAAGTTATATGATTAAAAAAAAGAAATAGCATAAAACAGTGTGTTATGCACTCACAAATGACATTGTTTGAGTGCATAACATGCCTACTTAGTAGACATGTCAACAGCTTGGAAGTGAGTCCACAGTCTGTACGGTGTGCTTCTCTCCTGGTCCAGCTCGGTAGGATCACCAAAGTCTGAAGGGAAGCCAGTGTGGAGATCCAGAGAGCAACCGCGTGAAACTCCTTCTATATATATATTTTTTTTTACAGTAGCTTGCCTCTTCGCTGTGAAAATGGCCAGAATTTAGTTCTATCCCCATAAATGTTAACAGGATTCCCTATTAAATTTGACCAGTGCTAAAACGAGTTATCTATTAAAACTAAACAAATACATAATGAAAACTCTGTGTATTTTTTAAAAATTTGCAAATCTATTTATTTTGTGTAGCTGAAAATGCATGTGCGCTGTGTGAGTGGGGACAAAAACAAATGATTGGTAATGATTGAATGTTATTCTTCCTACAGAATAGAGTGAATCAGAAAAATACCACATTATGGCCATTTGATTAAAATGACTATCATAGTAAATAAGTATTTATTTATGATAATTATCAGCTCCATCCAGTAGGCATATAGCCTAGGAAAATAGCTCTATAACATCTGTTTTCCCCCTATTCAAGCAAAATGAATGTACATGCAGTTTCATGGAACAAGTAGTTCTGCGAATATTTTATAAATACACACATTAGTTTGTACTATTTATAACAGATCATTCACAAATCAGCTGCCAAAAATGATAATCTCTTCCCATTAATTGTACAGTGTAATACATACATTTATAATACAAAATGTAAGAGTATACACAATCCCAATGTGAAAAAATGACAACTGTCTATAGGAGTCCCCAAAGTTGCAACCATAGGTGTGCACAGCCTACGGCATTAGAGCGTGCACTCCAAAGCTCAAACACACGTGTGTGTGTGTGTGTATATATACATATATACAGTATATATATATATATATATATATATACATACACCCAATAGCAGTAGAGCAGTGGATGGTGCCAGTAGAACAGTGGGACGGTGTCAGTAGGGCAGAGATTGGTGTCAGTATTATTTTAGTTTTATTTTTCTATTATTTTTTACAATGTTTTTTTACAATCATTATGTTTTTTAGGAGCCCCACTGGGGGCTTTGGTGAGATATTAGGGGTCTCACTTTTGAGACAGAGAAAGGGACTGAGGACAGAGATTCCCCAGTCCCTTTCTCTGCGGCCAAGCAGCAGGGGGAATTTGCGCAGCACAGGGTGAATACGGTGTGCCTGACACACCCCGTGTGCATACCTATGGTTGCAACGTAAAGGTAATCACTCCTTTTGTGCTCAATAATTATTCCATCTTCAAATGTGCAATCACCTCCATGCAAATGCCATATAAGCAGTACACTCACCAGATTTTTATAACTCTTAATCACTAAGAAAGTCAAAAGTGTCCTGCTCCTAACCTGCTCCACTTGAAAAATGAATGATCTAATATATGCTGAGCTCATATATTCAGTGCCACATATGAGAAAAGATAATACTCATAGCAATGTACTTATAAAAATAATTTATTTCTTAAAACAATAGCACCACTCACACCTAATAGTGCTAAACACCATTTCAATATCAGCATATGTAAAAGTTGTTGTCTTTCTCCAACAAGGCCAGATGCACCTGAACTATCTGATGACCTTACATATCCCATACACTCAATATATTTCATCCAATTGGCTTCCTTGGAAGTGGCTACCAAGTATATTCACTCCCTCAAGTTCTCCTCCTTCTCTGACACACTGGTTTAACGGTGCCTGTCCCATAAAACATGGCATAATAATGATGTAAGTCTAAATTTTAATTATATCTACATGCAGCTTGCCTCGAAAGACAAACCATAATAATAATCACTGTATAAATAAACCTAATCTATACAATGTATTCAATACAACTGGATTGCAATGTAATAATAAGTTATTCAGTATTTTAGCCACTTCACCCCGGAAGGATTTCCCACTGTAGGACCAGAGCACTTTTGCGATTCGGCACAGTGTCAATTTAACTGACAATTGCACTGATGTGCGACATTGTACCCAAACAAACTTTGCGTCCTTTTTTCCCCACAAATAGAGCTTTCTTTTGGTGGTATTTGATCAACTCTGTGCCATTTCTGATTACCGCTATACACAAAAAAAGAGCGTCAATTTTGCAAAAAAAAACACTATTTATTAAAAATCGCAAACGGCGTTTATTGATTGGTTTGCACAAAAGTTGCCGCATTTACAAACCATGAGAATTCATTTTTGGCGCTTCTACATTTTTTTTTTACTGATAATGGCGGTGATCTGAAATTTTTATCGGGACTTTGAGGGCGGACATGTCGGACATTTTTGACACCTTTTGGGACCAATGACATTTATACAGCGATCAGAAATTTAAATATTCACTGATTACTGTATAAATGTCATTGGCAGTGAAGGGGTTAACCTGCAGGGGGCAGAGAAGGGGATAACTGTGTTCCCTAGGCGTGTTCTAACTGTGAGGGGGCTGGGCTACCATGGGCATAAGAGATCTAACTGATCTCAGTGACAGTGATCAGTAGATCTCTAACATGCCCACTGACAGAGCTGCGAACCACCGTGTTTACATCGGCAGTTCCCCGTTCTTTCCCTCTGGCATGTCATTGCGGCTCGTTGGTGGACATCAGGTCCGGCCGAGCTGCAGGCAAACTCCTCTAGAGTGTGGCAGGCATGAGAGCGTGCCCCCGGCAGCACGCTGCCGCTCGCTAACTGAGCATGCACAGATTGCCGCTTATATACGACTATTCACAGAATTGAACCACACTGCTTCCATGCAGTATGCGGTCGGGAAGTGGTTAAGTAATACTAAAGTCAATTTTTTTTCATAAAAAAGAGGTCACACTTACCTACTTTGTGCAACAATATTGCAAAGAAAGCACTATTTTCTGCTCTTGTTTCAAGCTCCCCATGTTGCTGGGCTGTGTACATCCTTAGACACACACAGTCCAGTAAGCCAGGCCTTCCTCCCTTTTCACTGGAGTATGACTGACAACAACAATTGTATTTGTCTTTGCTGCCCTCAGTGTCTCCTATGAAAGGAAGTCATGGATGTGGTGCTGGAACCGAGACAGTGCTGGGGCAGTGACAAAAGGTACGTGATTAGGAACGGTAGTGGTGTGTTTTTTACCTTGATGTAGATAATGCATTAAGAAAAAACACCTTTAGACTATAGAACCACTTTAAATTTGACAGCCTGTAATATATATCCCCTACAGACATTCCTGGTGACACTCACATTTCTTTTTATTATTTGGGGAGCTGTTGCTAGCATGTGTTAAGAAGTACCCCATAGGGATGTACTCAGCATGTCTTATATGAAGCAATGCATGAGTGAAGTTACCATCCAATGTAAAGTAAACGTTCTATGGGCAGGCACACACATGCTTTGCAGTACTCAGATGTCATTACAGAACATTTAAGTGCGATTAAGGAAGGCCTTAGGCTGGATTCACACCTATGCATTTTTAGTGCTTTTTGCATTTTGCAGATTTGCACTACAGAATGTGTTTAGAGTTGAGCGGACACCTGGATGTTGGGGTTTGGAAGGTTCAGCCGAACTTCGCGAAAAAGTTCAAGTTCGGCCCCGAACTTGACCCCGAACCTCATTGAAGTCAATGGTGACCTGAACTTTTGGGCACTAAAATGGCTCTAAAAAAGTCCTGGAAAGGGCTAGAGGGCTGCAAAAAGAAGCAAAATGGGGGGGGGGGGGTAAGAGTGGGACAAGTGCCCTGCAAAGAAATGTGGATAGGGAAATAACTTAAAATCACATAAAAAAATAAAAAATGGGGGAGGATGTGGATGTGAAGTAGGAGGTTGAGGAGGCGGTGACCGTGGCGGTGTAGGTGGAAGTGGCGGTGGAGGAGGTAGCCAACACTGTTTTTTGTTTGTTTGTTTTTTTTTCTAATTGGGGTAGCCCCCAAAATATTGAGACATATTAAAAAAAAGATCACTATCTGCAGACAAACCCAGAGATGTTCTAGCACGGGTTCACTTTTTCCATATAAAATGTACCATGGTTTATTTTTCATGTTTCTCCTGTTACAAATTCCAATAAAGATTTATGTTCTATAAAAAAAGAATAAGTTCACTTAAGTATACCAATGGCTGTGTGAGGCCGGTATAAATGTCTATTCTGCACAAGGTACAGACAAGTCTTGTGGGATCCATGCTTGGTTCATTTTAATAAATGTTAGCTTGTCCACATTGGCTGTGGACAGGCGGCTGTGCTTGTCTGTGATAACGCCCCCTGCCGTGCTAAACACACATTCAGACAATACACTGGCTGCAGGGCAGGCCAGCACCTCTAAGGCATAAAGGGCAAGCTCAGGCCATGTGCCCAATTTGGAGACCCAGAAGTTGAATGGGGCAGACACATCAGTCAGTACGTGTAAGCGTGTGCACACATACTGTTCCACCATGTTGCTGAAATGCTGCCTCCTGCTAAGATGTTGCCTACCAGCTGGTGGTGCTGTTTGTTGTGGCGTGCTGCTGACAAAGCTTTTCCACATTTCGGCTATGCTAACCCTGCCTTCTGAGGTGCTGGTGGTGCCACAGCTGCGTTGGCGACCTCTTCCTCCTCCTCTGCCTTCGCCTTGTGCTTCCACTGAGCCCCCGGTGTCATTTGTGAATGCCCTCAGCAGCACGTCTACCAGCGTGCGCTTGTAGTCGCGCACCTCCGATCACACTCCAGTGAAGGAATTAAGGACGGAATGTTGTTCTTGTAATGGGTATCCAGCAGGGTGTCCACCCAGTAATCAGCACAAGTTACAATATGGGCAACTCAGCTGTCATTGAGCAGGCACTGCAGCATGTAGTCGCTCATGTGTGCCAGGCTGCCCAGAGGCAAAGACAAGCTGTCCTCTGTGGGAGGTGTCATCTGTGCCCTTCGTATCGCTGCGCTGGGTGCCACCCTGCTGTGAACACGGTTCCTCCTCCTGCTCCTCATCATCCTCGTCCTCCTTATCCTCCAGAACTGTGCCCTGACTTGAAATTTTTTTACCTGGCCTATGCTGGTGCAGGAACCCACACTCCGAGCCACTTGTGAATGACTGGCCTGATAACCGTGGAAATGACCCCTCTTCCTCCTCCTCTTCCTCCTGTGCCACATCCTCTTCCATCATCGCCCGAAGTGTTTTTTCAAGGAGACATAGAAGTGGGATAGTAACGCTGAGAACAGCGTCATCTGCACTGGCCATGTTGGTAGAGTACTCGAAACACCGCAATATGGTACACAGGTCTCACATGGAGGCCCACTCATTGGTGGTGAAGGGGTGCTGTTCCGCAGAGCGACTGACCCGTGCGTGCTGCAGCTGAAACTCCACTATTGACTGCAAATGTACTATGTAGCACTATTTTTTTTTTTTAAACCAGCAATGTAGACGCGCTTTTTATTTTTGTGAAAGAAATGCACTGCTGGCTGCAAATATAGTATTTAGAATATTTTTTTTTTTAAACCAGCAATGTAGACATACTTTTTATTTTTGTGTAAGGAATGCACCGCTGGCCACAAATGTAGTATTTAGAATATTTTTTTTTTTAAACCAGCAATGTAGACACACTTTTTATTTTTGTGCAAGAAATGCACCGCTGGTCGCAAATGTAGCATTTAGATTTTTTTTTTTTTAAACCAGCAATGTAGACGCACTTATTAATTTTGTGCAAGAAATGCCCGGCTGGCCGCAAATGTAATATTTTGCACAAAAAAAATATATATTATTAATTTGTCTAACTGCAATGTAAAAGCAGTATTTAAATATGCCAAAATGTTGCCAACTGAACTAACAGAACACAATTAAAGTAGTGTCCCTGACACACAAGCAGTTGCAAGTGCACTGCACTTGCAAAAATGGCTGCAAACGCCCACCTAACATACAGAAAAATTGCTTAGGTTTTATATGAGGCACTTAGCTTAGCAAACAAAATGTACTTTAGCAAACAAAAATCTCCCCTAGCACCGACCCACCAATAAATCACTGTTTTTAACAGATTTTCTAAAGCTAATCTGTCCCTCACAGCAGCAGCAACATCCTCTCCCTACACTAGTATGAGATGATTTTCTAAAGCTAATCTGTCCCTCGCAGCAGCAGCAGCATCCTCTCCCTACACTAGTATGAGATGATGTGACATGCAGCACTACGTGACTCCAGCTTATATAGAGGCTGGGTCACATGATGCACTGGCCAATCACAGCCATGCCATTAGTAGGCAGGGCCGTGATGGCTTCTAAGGGCAAACGAGTGAAACGCTTGTTGATTGGCTGCCCTGCAGCTATTCAACAGGCGCGAAAAAATACCCGAACCCTGAACCCGAAAATACCCGAACCCGGACTTTTTCTCAAATGTCCGGGTTTGGGTTCGGGACATGGACACCCTAAAGTCCGGTACAAACCCGAACTTTACAATTCGGGTTCGCTCAACTCTAAACGTGTTCCATAGGAAACCATGTTAAATGGACTGTAGTTCAAATCTGCAAAAAGCAAAAAGCACTAAAAATGCATAGGTGTGAATCAGGCCTTAGGGCTCTGAAGGTGCAGTTGACCAATGACTACAAGTAGTCAGAACTTTTAGGCCTCGTTCACATCATGGTGCAGAGACGTCAGTTTTTCTGCACGTGTTCTGCAAGGGCTCAAAAAAGCAATGGCTTTCTATGTACCCTGTTCACACCACACTGTGCAGATTTTTTCTGCATGGAATCTGCAACATGTATGCAGTTTTCTGCAAGGAAAAAAAAACTGACATGACATGAACATTGGTATGAACAAGGCACCTAACGCACATGAAAATTGATGTCAATGTGCTTAAAAACTGATGTCCATGTGTGTGAAAACCGAGTGAAACTGATGTGAAACTGATGTAAACTGATGTCTCTGCAAGTGAAATATGCAGTTTTCCCATCAGTTTTCATGTACATATGGTGTGAACGACTCCTTACTGACATTATGTAGGTCGGCTGCAGGCAAGGAGATTGCTCCTAACAAGTACTGCATTCATTTAAGAAGCTATTTTAAACAAGTTTACATTTTATTAGAAGTGGAAAATGAATGCCTATTGCAAATCTATGTAAAGGTGTTTTTTTGTGAATATGTCTAATTTACTGCTTAAAATGGAAATACTATGTAAAAGTTAATACCTTGTCAGATAAGTGCTATTTTCTGATAGAATTTCTACATTTCATATCATGGATCAAAAGACATTTGGACACCTTGTTTTACCAAGGTACTTGAGAATAGTCAGATTCTATGGTGAAAACAAGGCCTGCAACACTTAGTGAGGTTACTTATTCAGGGTCCCTGTTTTGTCTGCCTTAACATAAGTCTCTCAGATCTATTTTCATTTTCTCAGGATTTAAGTGTGGACTTCCAAGGTTAGTCAAGGTAACAGTAAAATATAACACCTTTTTTCTCAGCCATAAAATTACATCAAGTATTTTCATATGTAGTCAAGAATACATTAATATAACATATATTGGTGTCATATGGACATTAAACCATTGGAATATGTTTAATGAACCTAATAAAATTAGGTACATAAGGCTTACTAAGCTAGAGCCAGAAATTGAATTTATTCTAGGTCCCAGCAATAAATGCTTTTGGTGATCCTGTAGTCCTTGCACAATTCCTGTCCTAGGGTGACAATGCTTACACACTGTACTGTGATAATGGAGTAGCATTATCACCCTAGGACAGGAAGAGTGTTAGAACTACAGAATCCCTCATCTCACTTTTATAGGAGATGTGTTCTGTAGTTCACAGAGGTGAGCTGGGCATGGCTTATAACAATTCTTGGGATTTCCATACATTAAATGCACTATGTTGCCAGCTACCGTATTTTTCGCACCATAAGACGCACCTGACCATAAGACGCACCTAGGTTTTAGAGGCAGAAAACAAGAAAAAAAAAATTCTGATCCAAATGGTGTACTAAAATATCTACCAGTGCAGCCATATACCAGATCCATTAAATACAGCCATATACCAGATCCATTAAATACAGCCATATACCAGATCAATGAAATACAGCCACATACCAGATCCATGAAATACAGCATACACCAGATGCATGAAATACAGCCACATACCAGATCCATGAAATACAGCATATACCAGATCCATGAAATACAGCCATACCTGTGTCCATCCTGACAGAGCTGAGAGGGAGATTCATATCTCCCGCCACCACCGCGCTGTGATGATGTCATCACCCTGCGCCTAGTGGAGCTCCACTCTGCAGCCAGATCCCATTCATGAATAAGACAGAGCAGCTCCAGCCGCCGCAGTACTTCATTTGGCCACTGGGGCCGAATGAAGCCCCAGTGGCCAAATGAAGTACTGCGGCTGCTCGGTCTTCTCACTGAGGGAGATCAGAGCAGCGCTCTATGCAGCATTACACTGCGGGCTCCCGGCGGCGACGAGGGGGGGCGGGTTTTTTTCAGGTATTCGCACCATAAGACGCAGGAAGACTTTCCCCCACTTTTTTGGGGGAAAAAAGTGCGTCTTATGGTGCGAAAAATACGGTAATTACAGGAAATTACAAGCTTAATGGGTATTTTTCGCACCTATTAAACAGATATACTGTATATATGAAAAAAAACAAAAACGTTAAATGGTATATTTAAAAGGGAGCAAATAAGAGAAGTTATTGTTAGGGTTGATATAAACCTTAAATCTAAGCTGTAGACATGACTAAAAATTCAACAAGGTGTCTGTGCAACATGAATGATGTGAAACAAAAAGATCAATAACAAAAACTAAATTTTTACTTTCCTGGTGGTTATAAAGATGGCGTCACATTCCTAGGCCAACTGATGTCTTACAATATGAGCTTACTAGTACCTTCTATGCCATTACATTGCATTTTTAAGGAAGTTACTTAATCACCATTGTTAATGCAAGTATAGTACACAATATTAGGTTAATCTTTAAATGAATTTACCCAAGTACAACAGACTTCATTCTGGCTCATGTATTGGAAGTTTAACATGGGAAGTGCACCTCTGTTCACAACAGAGGTTCATTTTTGCTAAACTGGCCTTGGAAAGATGCACCCAAATGTAAATGTATGCACATGCAGATCAAAGTCAGATCCATGTGTACCCTACAAGAAATGTTTATTAATCTCTACTGAATGAAAACTGTAGTGTTTAGCTTGAACACTATTGACCCAGCCAAGCACAGGTTCCTATGTCAGGTGCTGTGCTCTAATACCCACATCTCCATTTCAAAAGAAAATACTAATGCCCAGCTTTAATTCACTATAAGGGGCTAATACCCTTCTGCTTACCATGAAAATATTGTGAAGCAAGAGTTAGGTCTGTAGAAGAGGAGTTGGCCTTGTAATAGGTAAAAAAGGAGTGAGAAATACTCTTTTATTAGCCTATTTGTACAGTCTTATGAATTCATGTTTAGGCAGCCATTATTCTTAAAATTCTAAAATTTGGGTTAATCACCTTTGTCACAGGCATCCTGACCCCACCTATCCCAGTGCTGGCCCTACTCAACCTAGAGATTGGGAATTTCCCATCTCCATTTCGTTTAGTAGTTGCACATACTACTGACATCTAGAATGGTCATAACTAGGTATTGGAAATCAGACAAGGGTCCCAACTTGTCTAAAGTGGCTTTATCTATGAATCGCACTTATGCGTGCAAAAAAATCACTAGCCATACACTCTGATAGGCTAGACAAATTCCAAAAAGCATGGCAACTATGGTTACCTTGGGTTAAGACCTAACACCTGTTTATCATGAACTCTTTTTCTAAATATGCTTCTTACATGTATTGTGCTCCTATAGCTCTGTTCTCACCTTAATTGTCTTTTATACACAGCATTTATACCTGTTACCTGCTACTATGTTTCATTGGTTTCTATAATGTATACAATATTCTTTGTATTCATGCTTAAAAACCAATAAAAAGCATTGAAAAAAAACAAACTTGACTATGTTTTAATTCCAATCAAAGTTAGACAAAAATCAAATGTGAATTTGTTAATTCAAAGTAATTTCTAGAACATCCCAGAAGGAAAGATAGAGGAGAATGAGAAAGAGAACGAGAGGGGAAAAAAAGAAAAAGAGAAAGAGAGGAGAATTGCACAGAACATCACCCAACAAATGAGAAGCTCTGTTAAATCTACTGTAACTTTGGTTAACAGAAAACTCAGATTAAGGCAAAGTGTGGAATTTCAAACTTTACCAGAATCACTCTACTTACTGAATAGCATTAGCAGTTTACTAATTGATATCACTTGCTGAATGGCATTGCCGTTGAGGAATGTTCGTACTGTGCACAACTGTTATCAAATTAGTCCAATGTCATTGCAGAAAGCAATATCAAACAGATCCTGAAGAATTGCCTAAATTCTACTGATTAAACTCTGCCAGTTACGATGCAGTTCATTGAATCAGTATAATCAATGCCCATATTTCTTGGGCAATATTCTAGCTATTGTTATTTTATACAATTAAGTTACACAAGACTTTTGCAAATAGAATCATCTCCCCAAAAATAAATTCATATGTCAAGTTATTATAAGAAATAAAAAGAGCTATGTAATTGATAATTACAAATACAAAGCTAAGAATGTTTCTTTTTACATGGCTTTCTTTTTACATTATATACTTTAATGTCTCCAAGGAGTCTAAAAAATACTGATCAGATAGCAGCCTCCTTTGGGGTCAAGTGAATCAAAGATGAAAAAAAAAACCTTTCTATCATGTCCCAACTCACTTCTGTCTGACATAAAATAAATTAACTGGATTGATGATACCATCACTCATCAATATCGGATGAAGGATTGTGTTTTCCATGTCCAAATGCAATGGGTGAAAGTAACTTATTTTCCCAAATCATAACTTACAACACTGACAAATGTCCCATTGAAGATCTTACTTCCTAATTGGTGTGAAGTGCATTGTACTGCATTTGCAGGTAAATCCAACGACCTTCACAATGTCAGAACAAAAAGGAACATGGGATTTCAGACTACCTATTATCTACTTTCCAAATTAATAATAATGTAACTTATTCAGTCTTTAGATAATAATGAATGTTAACATAAATTGCATTGGAAAAGAAATCTTAATTAATCTATGCCCATGCTTAATTAATTTTTATACTACAAATCCTGTGCTTTCAGATGCAATTACTTCGGCAGAAAAACAAACTGTGTGCTGAATGTTGCTATGCACCTGTTATTTCTTGACACTTCCTCTTGGGAAAGCTGGTCATAGCTGGAATAGACAAAGTAAGCAAAATGGAGTTTCTTTAAACCATCCATCATTCTCTGAATTGTATTCACAAGAGGCATGGCTATTGTTACCTTAAAATAATTACAGTATAACTTTTGGGGCACTAGTACTCCAAACTTTAGCATTATATGGCATTGTAGAGCAATTTAAAGTGACAGACAAATACAATACAGTGATGTGAAAGTGTTATGCTAAACTATACCCAACCCACAAAGCTAATCAAAAATAATACATATATGCAGTACATAAAATGTAAACACATGTGCATGCACACATATAAATACACTGTACATTACAGAATTTTGGAAATTTGGAAAATAAAGTTCTAAACATATATTTCAGCACTGGTGTTAAAACTGGAATTTTCTAGATATTGATGCATATACAATTTATATATGCAGCAAGGCAAACAGAAGTGTGATGAATGTGATGAGTTAGCACTGACACAGAATTGATAAATGACACAATTTGGTGTGGAAAAAGTTCCACAATCGTTGTGTCCAATCTGCTCACTAAGAACTAGTGCTTGGACATGCAGCATTTCACTAAACAGGAAAAGTAGCATTGAATCACTGTCATTGTCTGGATTCATATTAAAATGTAACAAAACAGGGGAAATACAGCTGTTTTTAAAGTATGTGTAAGCCCAATAACTATAATCTTTAAAAAAAAATAAACTGTAACATGTAAATGTAATTTTCAATACATTAAATATTTGCAGCTTTCATTCAAATGATAGTATGTGCTACTGCCATGAAGGTTCTTGTAAAGACATTTCTAGCTTTAAGGTGACAACAAAGTCTTCTCTGCATTATCATCCTGTCACACACTCTCCCAATGGTGATTGCAAGTGATGCACATTGCACAGGCATGTCACCATCAGGAGACCATCCCAAATAAATGACATGCAGCGGTTGCTTAAATGTATGCATCTACATGCACCTACATATGCAGTGGCTGGAAAAAGGCTCCAGGAGATAAGCAGTGCTGTTATGCAACAAACGATGATAAAACATAGCAGTTATGTATTTACCTTACTAAACTAATTCTCATTCATTTAGGGTTTACATCCACATTGATGTTTATTTCCAGTGTTCAGAGAGAGAACAGTTAACAGCTTCCAGACATCTCTAGCCTCCTGCACAACCAGATATTTAAATAAAAGCCACAAAAATGCATCTTTTTTTATTTTTTTTTTTCACCGGTGACTAGTCAAAAAAGTTAAAAAGTGAATGGCTCTGTGCTTTTTCCATTCTGCCTCATATATCTGTAATCTTGCTTCACGTGTGAAGAAAGGAGGGAAAAGAACTGAAAATGCATTTATTATAGCAATATGCACATACTACATACCCAATTGCATTTTTGTTTATACCAGCCACATCTTATTAAAGATTCATACCGTGTACATGCTTACATCTAATTACATTTCTTCAGATAACTGCATGTAACATAGAATATGTTATACGGCTTAGAAATGCAGAGAAAGATCCATATCAGGTGTCAGTAGTGCAAGGAAATCTTTCCCGTAAAGCCACAGTAGAACAAATTTGAACTGAAGTCAAGAGTGTTTAGAAATTCAAGGCAATTGTTGGAGAGATGTATTAATTCCAGAATTAGCCTAAGCTGGAACCTCTATTATAAAGTCAAATATGCCTATGTGCAATGGCTCCTGAGAGGTAAACTTTAACCTCAAAGCAGCAAGTTAAAAGGCATTGTTTTATATTCTGCAAATGACTGGATAGCATTGTGCATGTAACTGAAGAAAAGTAATGATGATCCGACCAGAGAACACTCTGTAGAGGTCAATGAATGTATTAACTGGCACATACCTCAGCAAGAAGCCTGTGTCATTAGGACAGATACAGCGATGCAAACTAGGAATGTTCACTTACTGCCTGTCATAAAAGCGATGAAACACAGCAATTGGCTTCTGATTTACAGGATATCTCTACAATGGTGTTTGAATAGATTTCTGAGATGTAATCACACAGAAGTAATAGAAAAAGTAAATGGATTCTCTTAGGAAGAAAAAATTAATTTGCACGGATGCACAATGATATATAGTGAAATGTTTAATGTTGTGCCAGAACAAATGGGATGACCCTGTGATATGGGGAAAACAGAAAAAGTACAGGCAAACTAGCAAATTTATTGTGACCATCATTATAATAAGTAAAACAGAGGCTTCAGCTATCAAGCATGGATGCAGGACTGAAATCATCATCGGTGTAGTGATATTAATGTGATGTGTACATGTCTTATGTTAAATAAAAATCAGGAACCCCCACTAATGCTAATATGCATTTCCTTATTTCTAATCACACTTGCTCATAGCAGATGACATATTTTCTTTACATTGATTCAGGGGTGATAGAAGTTCAACCTTATGTATCTTAAAGCAGATTTCCACCCAAAAGTGGAATATCCACTTTAAAGGGAGGTGATCCCCCGACATGCCACAATTGGCATGTCATTTTTTTGGGGGGGTAGGGGGCAGCTAGGGCACTGTTTTGACAGGGTCCCAGCTGCACTTCCTGTTCTGGCGCCGTGGAGCCAGAAGGAAGTTCACCTTCCCCCCCTCCCACCTGGCGATCTTCTGGGACATGTCACAGGTCCCAGAAGATATGCCAGCCATTCACGAAGCACAGTGCTACTTTGAAGCCAAAGCCAGATGCCCACACTTGAGATGCCGGCGCCACTGAGGGGAGGGGGAGAAGAGTGAGCCTTCAGGTGGCCGTATCGCTGGAGCCTGGGACAGGTAATTATCCGATTGTTAAAAGTCAGCAGCTACACTTTTTGTAGCTGCTCACGTTTAACTGGGTGGAACTCTGCTTTAATGGCTGAGAACAGATGTTTTCTTCTCATCTGTTATTATGACATGAAATGTTCACTAGTAACTACAGCATACACAAAAGATAAAGTAAAAAGAAGAAAGCATTTAAAGACATGGTTATTCTCAGTGTGGCCTATTGATGGCCTTATGACCTGACAAGTTAATGCCACCAGTAAGTAAGTAAGTGCTAAGTCCATTGACCTGTTCCCTTACAGCTTACTTCAAAGACTAAGGTCTGAGAAAAAATCAAAGACTCCTTTAAAACGAGGGTTGGTTTTTCAGGAAAACAAGGATTGTCTGGACAAAGGAACATTTAAAGCTGGACAGAAATGCAATAATCCCCTAGGCATGAGCAAGGTAGGTGGCTTTCAATGTGGAATGACCTTAGGCTAGGGACATTGTCAAAACTATTGTGAAAAAAATAAGCTATTATTAAAAAAAGTTTTGGACAAGTTTTAATATTCAGGTAATCAGTGTGTACACATTCATAGAAGATGGGAAAGAAGACATGATACATATCTCACAAATATAATGTAAAAATAATAGTAGGAGATTTTAATCAAATGATTAAACAGGAAGAAATATACCAGCCATAAAAAGGTTATCAAAATGATAATAGCCGAAATTAAATGTACCTTGATAATGGGAATGATAATGATTAGCAGATGTGAAAAGGTACATTGATTGCATTAATAAAACCAATGTAAAGCAAATAGACGATGCAATGATAGATGATGATGATGACGTTTGGTGTAGAGGGGGGCAACAAATAAGCAACATAAAACAAGTAGGTAGATGTAGAGGGAAGACTACTACACTTTATGGTTAGGATAAGGTGTAAAAAAGTGCAGTAAAAATCTGAAGAGAATTGAAATATCTGATAGGAGAAAGGGGTAATACAACAGTACAGGATAGAATGGGTATACAAACTAAAGAAAGAAGGTTCAAAGGTGGAAGAGGCATTGAAGCGGATAAAGAAAACAACTGTAAACCAGCAGTTCAACTATTTGAAAATGAAAGAAAGGAAGGGAAAGAGCTATGGTATGATGAAGGATGTGAGGATGTGAGATGGTAGAATGGTAACTTCATAGAAATCAAAGGCCACACAAAGAAAAGGTGGAAAGAATTCTGAGATGCTAAATGGAAATCCTATTGAGAATGAAAAGTTGTAAAAAATAAACATGAGGATATATCATATAAGTATAGGATGAGTGAAAAAAATGACTTGGGATCAACTGATTTGTAGATTTTGGAACAGTATAACCATACAAGTCATGGTGAGAAGGGACTAAAGCAGGGGTAGGCAACCTTTCCGAGGTGGAGATCTACATGAACAACATGGAAGAGATTAAAGATCACCAGGGTGTCATGTCTTTTTTTTTTAAGAAATTAACTAGCAAGCTCTCAATAAAAAATAAAGATGTTGTAAAGAAAATCTTATAAAACTAATGTCACTGTAGAAATATAAACGTAGCCTACATTAAAATTTAGCTTCAGTGAGAAATGCAGCATTACTTTTCATTCACTATTTTTTTTCATGTCTGTGGAGTAAATGGTCACCCCCACAAGGCTGATGATGAAGTTCATCATGAAAGCAGAACATCTGGTACTGCAGGTTGATTTTTTAACTTCAGCGTACAGAGGTCAGTAGTATGTAGGGCATTGTCCAGAGGTTAGTAGTATGTAGGACAGTGTCCAGAGGTCAGTAGTATGTAGGGGACGTTTATAGAGGTCAGTAGGATGTAGGGCAGTGTACAGAGGCTAGTAGGATGTTAGGCAGTGTACAGAGGTCAATAGGATGTTGAGCAGTGTACAGAGGTGAGTAGTAGGTAGGGCAGTGTACAGAGGTCAATGGGATGAAGAGAAGTGTACAGAGTTCAGCCGTATGAAGAGCACTGTATAGGGATCAGTAGGGCAGAGGACAGGGGGGTCAGGAGGGTCCAGGACAGGGGGGTAAGGAGGGTATGGTGCAGGTGGGTCAGGAGGGTAAGTGCAGGGGGGTCAGGAAGGCATGGTATTGGGGGTCAGGTGGGCACAGTATAGGGGGGCCCAGAGGGCATGATACTAGGGGCTCAGGAGGGCATAGTGAAGGGGTTCAGGAGGGCATGGAGCTGGTGGGTCAGGAGGGTATGGTATTGGGCAGAAAGGAGGCCACAGTACAGGGGGGTCAGAAGGGTATGGTACAGGGGGGTCAGAAGGGTATGGTACAGGGGGGTTAGGAGGGTATGGTATTCATGAGTTAGGAGGGCAAGTGCTGGGGGCTCAGGAGGGCAGAGTACAGGGGGGGTCAGGAGGGTATGGTGCAGGGGGTTCAGGAGGGCACAGTATTGGGGGTCAGGAGGGCATGGTACTAGGGTCTCAGAAGGACAGAGTACATAGGGGGTCAGGGAAGCATGGTGCAGGGAGGTCAGGAGGGCATGGTGCATGGAGGTCAGGAGGGCATGCTGTAGGGTGGTTAGGAGGGTATAGTATTGGGGGGTCAGGAAGGCACAAAAGTTCTTTACTTATGCAGAGTAGTGCAGGCAAGCTGTCATGGCAGAGCTGCATGTTCTGATCCCCACCAGAGAGAAGGGTCGATGTGGAGGCACGCACTACAGTCAGTGGAAGAGCTCAGACGTGGTTGGGCGAGAACCTGAACCCTACTGAGCTATTTTGGAGGCTTTCCCCACCCCACAGCTGCATGTATGCAAGGGACGGGGCTGTCTCTGCAGGCTGGGATTGTTTGAGCGTGTCCCTATATGCTCTGCAGCTGTGGGGGAAAATCACAGGGTCAGCAACATGGGAACATATTTGTGATCCACCTGTCACCTACCCACGGTTGGCAAGTGGGTCGCTATCGACGGGTTGCTAACCCCGGGACTAAAGAACCAAAAAGCCCTCCAACCAAATCAGTGCACAGCACAGTAAAGCCTTCTTAGAACAAAAGGTATTCACAAATATCAAAAATAAGTGGTTTATTCCTTATTTCAGGGCAGTGGGAAGGGCCAAGCAACTCATACCCAGCAGCCAGATGCATGTCCAGAACTGCTGATGTATAGTGCAAATATACTAGCCTAATATTATAAGGTTATTTACTTTAAATTGCATACAGCAATTTCAGTTTTTTTTGCCTTATCAATTTATAAAAACCGTGGCCTACATAGAGTAGGGATTTGGACCCAACAAGACGGTATAACAGTTTACAGTACAGTTTATGGTGAGAAGGGACTAAAATAATAAAAATAATAAAGAAAGAGAAACCCCAGAACTGAGGAAGGGCAGTAATTGTCCTTATCTATAAAAAGGAAAAATTACAATGTATGCACATTATATGGGTATAGCCGTGATAGGGATAATATACAAAATGCTTATAAAAATACAAGTAGCTTAAGCCATTTATAAAGGGGGGAGTTAGGGAGGCCAATCATATTTTTACAATACAAAAAAAAACTGTTACAAATTCAATCTTCATATGTCATACTTTTTTTGCAAAAATATCAAAGCTTTTCATTAAATCTACAGACACTTACTTCAGTTGTCCTCAACAATGTTTCCAAACGTATCCATTAGTTTTGCTTTACTGCCTAGTCAGACTATAGGTTATGACACAGGAAGGAGATGAAAAGCTGACCTCATTAGCACACATCCTGCATCATCCACCCTCCTAGCTACCCACCCATTTCCAGGTGCATGTTTTTTAAATGACATGCAATCAATCAGTGATCACCCTTCTCACTAAAAACACAATGTATAATCAGATTGCATAGTGTATGGCCATCTTTATACAAGTACATAGGAGGGAGTGGACAGAAACATTCAGCTGTCAAACACCGTTCACATCTCTGCATAGCGGGAACTCGCAATCCCACATGCATTTTTCTTTAGTGAGGGGGAGGCATTTTGGAGCATTTTCACTCACCACACATATGGCAGCCCATCCACCTAAATGGGCTGCCCTACACATAACAATTGCCCCAAAGAAGCTTCAGGACTTTTTTTTAGAGCGGAGCTTGGTGTGATTATTGGTGATGCACATTTCTGAAATGCAAGGGAATGCACATATGTGAATGGAGCCTCATTGTTCTTGTGTTAACGCACCAATTTCACTTTCAGGCCCCATTCACATAATGTGAGTGCATATTTTGTGGCTCGTTTTTCCTTTGACACGCATAGGGCAGCCTGGTTTTAATTGGATGCACTATATGTGGCTTATGGGACATTTTGGCGTTTTATGGGTTGCATGTTTGCAGCATTTGCACACTTTTTTCACATGGCAAAATGTGTGTTTGCTTCTGTGTTCAGTGTGCCGTTCACAATTAATGGCACTGAAAGCACAACTAGTAATTTTAGGTGTATAAAGATGGCCATACACTATACAATCTGATTGTACAATCATCCATGAGGACAGTGAAGTAAGTGCAATCACCGTTTGATTGCATTTCATTTTAAAAAACGTACAGCTGGAAATGGGTGGGTAGATAGAAGGGTAGATGATGCAGGGTGTGTGCTGATAAGGTCAGCTGTTAAACTCCTTCCTGTGTCATGACCTATAGTCTGACCAGGAAGTAAGGCAAAACTAATGGATACATTTGGAAACATTGATGAGGACAAGTGAAGTAAATGTCTGTAGATTTAATGGAAAGCTTTGATATTTTTGAAAAAAAAGTCCATTAATGCTATATTGGTACATAGGGGAGCTGGAATTTAGAAAAAAAAAGTGGACAAAGGTGAACTTATCCTTTAAATATTTTAAAAATGTTTATTACTGTATCAGATGTGAAAAGATGGTCACAGGAAACAGGATTACCAAAGAAATTAGCCTCAGATAGAAAAGTACAGTACTTAGCATAAACCAAGAATATTCTTGAATGAACTAAAAGAAGAACCAGAGAATATGTGATAAAAGTTAAAGTTAAGGAAGACTAAGCACCTTTGCCACAGGAAAAAAGAACACATGGAAAACACAAAGGAAATACTAAGGGGTTGATTTACTAAAACTGAAGGGTGCAAAATCTGCACTAGATTTTGCACTCTCCAGTTTCAGTAAATAAACCCCTATATGTTGCAGAGACAGAAAATGTTAAAGAGAAAAATGATTCTGCTACCTGTCTAAATGAAGACAATGTTGCAGTAAAGAAAAGCAAGAAAAATTAACACAAATATGTTATTCACTTGGGATAATTAAAAGATGAAAGCCTTTGTCACAAATTTAATGAATTCTTTTCAGAGTTATTGTTACTTATGTAGTTTCAAGAAGTATTTTTAAAGGTATGTTGATAGATGGAGTATGGAAAACAGGACATATAAAACAGTATAAAAAATATAAACTCCCATAATAGCAGATAAAAGATATATGAAACCAATGTCTTAGATAGCTTGGTAGCGTGATAGCCTGGGTAAAGCGCTGGGCAAATTGTCTGTAATTTATTAACCACTTCCACACCGCGCACAGTATATTTACTGCGGCAGTGTGTACGTGTACTGCGAATAACCATAAATAAACGGCGATTTGCGGAGTGGTCGCTAGGGGGCGGGAGCGTGCCGGCGGCGGCGCGTGCTTGTGCCCGCTGCACTCTGGCGGAGTGTGCCCGCGGCTTGGGCGGACCCGATGTTCCCCGGCGAGGCACGATAAGCTGCCAGAGCCAAAGAATGGGGAACCGCCGATGTAAACACGGTGGTTCCCCATTCTGACAGTAGGGACATAAGAGATCTACTGATCCCTGTCACTGGGATCAATTAGATATCTTATGCCCATAGCAGCCCAGCCCCCATACAGTAAGAACACACCTAGGGAACACAGTTAACCCCTAGATTTCCCCCTGCAGGTTAACCTCTTCACTGCCAATGGCATTTACACAGTAATCAGTGCATTTTTATAGCACTGATCGTTGTATAAATGCCAATGGTCCCAAAAAAGTGTCAAAATGGTCTGCTAATGGTAAATGGTAAATGCAGCAACTTTTGCGCAAGCCAATCAATAAACGCCGATTACGATTTTTTTTACCAAAAATATGAGGAAGAATGTAAATTGGTCAAAACCAAAGAAAAAAATGTTTTTTTATATTTATTTTGGATTTGTATTTTAGCAATAATATTGCTTTTTTTTTTTTTTGCAAAATTGTGGCTCTTTTTTTGTTTATAGCGGCGATCAGAAATGATGCAGAGGCGATCAAATACCACTAAAAGAAAGCTCTATTTGTGGGAAAAAATGACACAAATTTTGTTTGGGTACAACGTTGCATGATCGCGCAATTGTCAGTGAAATTGACGCAGTGCCAAATCGCAAAAAGTGCTCTGGTCCTAACGTGGGAAATCCTTCCGGTGCTGAAGTGATTAATATCTGTAATAAATAAATAAATAAATGGGGAATATAATCCTAAAGAACACCATGGTAAAGATGGATTGATGATGTGGAATGAGAGTTAAATAGGCTTCAGATGGAGTGGAATGGGTAGAATTTTGCAGGAAGCCAGTTAAGCGCAAGAAAGGCTACAACTGTTTCTTTGAGTAAAGAGGTAAGACTACCTAGAGTTATTTACTAAAGCTGGAGAGTGCAAAATCAGGCTCATTTCTGCATAAAAACAAATCAGTTGCCAGTTTTTATTGCCAAAGCTTAATTGAACAAGTTGAAGTTAGAAGCTGGTTTCAATGCAGAAATGAGAAATAATTTTGCACTTTCCAGCTTTAGTAAATAAACCCCACTGACTCAAATAATAGATGAAAAATTTGTGAATTGTATAGACACAGGAGTAACATACCAGGTTAAACAGTACATAAATAGCAGCAAACCCTCATATCCATACAGAACAACTTTTTAGGCACAATGTGCTTACATTCTCAGAGAAAAGCATACTTACTAACTTTTAACCCTTTCGCTGCCAGAGCCGTTTTTGCGTTTTTTTTGCACACATGTTTAAAAAACCATTTTAGACCTTAAGATAACACAAAACCTTAAAACATTATATATTTTCTGAAAGCAGACACCCTAGAGAATAAAATAGCGGTAGTTCCAATTTTTTATGTTACATGATATTACCGCAAAGGTCTAGGAATTGCAAAATTTCAGTAAAAAACACACTAACATGAATTTTAGGACAAACAAACACATTAAATTACCCACATTGTTGGTAAAATATAAAAGATAACATTGTGCTGAGTAAATAGATACCCAACATGCCAAACCTTACATTTTTGTGCGCCCTGTGAAATGGCATGGGTTTACGTTTCTGCGTGTGCATATGGGGGAGCCTCAACATTTTTTGGGGGGGGGGATTTTATGTGCTTGGGTGTAACTTTATTTTTTGCAAAAAAAAAAATGTTTTTTTACTTAACTTTTTTTTTGATCACATAGGGGACAAGGATTTTAGGTGACAGATTCTCTTTATTGAGATACGCAGGGTCTAAAGTACCCTGCATGTCTCCCCTGTGCACCATTAATGTTTTGCAATGCAGATCACATTACATAACATTATTTACCAGCTCAGCTAGCGAGGGACATGGAGAGCTTGGCCCAGGAAGTGACGTCAGAGACGTTGCTTTCCAGGTCACACAAAGAAGGGGGAGCAAAGCAGACGTGTATCCACTCTTCTCCTTCCCCTCCAGCCGCCACCTGCTATGATGGACAGATGGGCAAGCGGAGCCCGTAAAACATGGCGGGGGCGCGCGCACAGGGAGACACCAGTACCGAGGGTGTGGGAGAGCGATTGGGGTGCCACCTGAATGCTCTCACCTGACAGGCAGGAGTCTGCCTGTCAGTTTCACACACATACGACGTATGGACCGGGCGGCAAAAGGGTTAAACCACAAAAGCCCATTTATGTCATACTTTTCAGGCACTAGAGAGGACAGAAACATAGATATATACAAAATATATACAAATTTTTGATCCAAAGCTTAAAAATCACAATTGAAGTATCACAGGATTATGATCCCTTTAAGACAATGTAGATCATATATAGCGTATCTAATCACAAATATCTTTGCTGATATGTCTTTGCTGAATTATCCCAAACGGGCAACACATTTCACATAAATAAGCTGGTAATGCTTGATCATAAGAGCAGGCTTCCTTAATCAGTTGCCGACCAGCCGCTGCAGTTGTACTGTGGCAGGTTAGCTCGGCTGCGGAAACCACCGTCATTGTACGTCGGCCGCGCATGCACAATTTGCGGGCAAGCTCGCTGTGCACTCCGTGAGCGTGCTCGTGGGTCAGGCAGACTCGATGTCCACTGGTGTAGCGTCATTAACCACTTCAGCCCTGGAAGGATTTCCCAGTTTAGGACTAGAGCACTTTTTGCGATTCGGCACTGCATTGCTTTTACTGGCAATTGCACGGTCGTGCGACGTTGTACCCTAACAAAATTTGCGTCTTTTTTTTCCCACAAATAGAGCTTTCTTTTGGTGGTATTTGATTACCTCATTGACCGCTATAAACAAGAGAAGAGTGACAATTTTGCAAAAAAAACAATATTTTTTAACTTTTTGATATAATACATGTCCAAAAAAAAATATATGGCCGATTTATATTCTTACTCATATTTTTGGTGCAAAAAATCGCAATCGGCGTATATTGATTGGTTTGCGTAAAAGGTTCCACGTTTAAGAATGATGAGAATTAATTTATGGGGTTTTTATTTTTTTTAATTTTGTACTAGTAATGGCGGAGATCTGTGATTTTTATCGGTACTGTGATATTGGGGTAGACATGTCGGACCATTTTGACATTTTTTTAGGACCGTAGGCATTTATACAGCGATCAGTGCTATGAAAATGCATTGATTACTGTATAGATGTCACTGGCAGGGAAGGGGTTAACCTGCAGGGGCTCTCTAAAGGGTGCTGTGCTGGCTGGGGGAGGGGAGTGATCGCTGCTCCCTTACACAGGGAGCCTGCGATTACATCCCTTCCCCCTCTGTCAGAATGGAGAATCGTGTTTACATACACGGACCTCCATTCTCTCACTGTGCAGGAGCGATAGTGGGTAGCGGGTAGCTGACGGACATCGAGTCTGCCCTGCTGGCTCCCTGGTTCCCCCGGAACACAGTGAGTGCATACTCATTCTCACGGCCGCCGTCACCTGACGGCGTTTCGCGATATCGAGCCAACTTGCTGCCGTCAAGTCACGGTGGGCGGTCAGCAACTGGTTAACTGATAACCCCACAAAAATGGAAACTGGAAGTGACGTTTCCAGAAAAAGGAGCAACTGCACATGCGTCCCTCCTCGCACATAAGAAAAAAAAACAAAAAAACATATAGTCCGCTGACGTGGACACAGGGGAAAGTGAGCGGTTGGCGTCATGACCTCTATTCGCTCGGACAGCTTGCTTTGCTCGCTCGGCCTCCTGACATTTAATAACAAACTCTATGTCTATGTGGATATTGGGGAATGAAATTGGACACACATTGGAGTTTTTTACAGAACGTCACTTCCGGTATCCATTTGTGCGGGGTATCCACTAATGATGCTACACCGGCGACCCGCGATTGCCTTCTACATCTATCCACCAATGTAAACACGGTGGATCTCCATTCTGTCAGGGGACATGACACAGATCTACCGATCCCTGTAATCGGGAAAAGATAGATCTGTCATACCCTGGACAGCCCAGCCTCCACACAGTTAACCCATTGATCGCTCACTACAGTTTAACACCTTCCGTGGTGGCTGCATCAGTTTTTTTTTCTTTGGCTTCTTATGACATGGTGGTGCACTGCTGCTGAGGTGCTTTAACCACTTCAGCCCCGGAAGGATTTGCCCCCTTCCTGGCCAGAGCTCTTTTTGTGATTCGGCACTGCGTCGCTTTAACTGACAACTGCGCAGTTGTGCGACATTGTACCCAAACAAAATTGACGTTCTTTTTTCCCCAATCTAGTGATTGGTAAGCTGCAATATAATACATTTTTTGTTTTGGGTTTAATGCTGCTTAAATGTTATAGTACATAAATCAATTTCCTTACTCAAAATGGACTCAGCTAAAATTGTTGTTTTTTTTTTTTAAGTGATTTCCCAGCAACACAAAACAGGGAAACATGGATGGATGGGCGAGTTTGCGTTAAATATTAAAAATGAATTAAATAGCACTTGTGGTGCTCAGATATGGTTGAGTTTCACTTTAAGGACTGAGCAGAAAAGTACATTGTGTTTTGCTTTTAAAGGTCAGCATATTTTAGTACACTCTCTTTACAACTCTAGCAGCAAACTCTCTCATATTCCCCGCCTACATTCCTGCTGTGGCCATCATTACATTATTTCACTCTTCTTTTATGTTACATTACTGAGAATATAGCTGGAAGAAGAGATTTTACATTTAAAATAAGAAATGAAGCTAGAAAAAAAATTACAACTGTGTAAAAAAATCATAAATGCCACACAAGCTATTTTGTAGATTAATATTTTAAGCCAAACTCTGACATTCCTATTTCATGGCAATGGTACATTGGCTGCTCTCAGGATTTTCTAAAATTCTCATCTTTGCTCAAATATTTGGCTCACTACTTTTCCTTCCAATCTGCACAAAATTTTTAAAATTTCAGGGATCACAGAAATGAGCTTTGGTCAGATGCAGTGGGTGTTACAGCTTAGTTCAGATATTTCCAGTGGATGTCATGAGAGAGCAATCTGTCTTATTATTATTATCAATTAGAACAACAGTAAGGCCTCATGCACACTGCTGCTGGAAAACGGATGTTTAGGAACAGCTGGGCGTTTTATTTTCAGCTGCCCCTGAACTCTCCTCTATATTATCTTATCAGTACATGTACACAGGGTCGTTCATAAACGTTTCCAGGCAGTTGAGTTTAAAGGCTTTTTTGGAACGCAAAAAAAAATGCATTCAGGACGGATGTTCAGAGGCATTTGAAATGTCAAATGCCTGTAACAGCTTGTAAATGCGCCTAAACACGGTAACTTGCGTTTAGCAGCGTTTTGTTTAGAGGAGTCTGTCATTTAAAGAAAAACTCTTCTAGATGCGAACGCAGCAAAATGCAGCATGTAAGATGCGGCTAAACGGCCGTTTTTAAATGTTGGTTTCTAGCTGTCAAAAAATCATTCAGGAGAGGTTGAAATAGCGTCCTGTGTACATTAAGCCTAATAGTGCCCATACACTAGATGAAAAATTGTTCAAAAATATGTAATTTGAACAGTTTGCTCATTTTTTTGTCCAGGTAATGGGCAGAAATTGAAAACTGGTTGTGCCGATTTTAAGCCAAAAGATCAAAGTAAAAGTTCTGAAAACTCCAGCCGAACGGACAATAAGTTGAAAGGTTAATGTGTTTCCTGCCTGTAAAAATTGAACGGTTGGTACCGTGCACATGTGACCCTGAAGCAAAAAACGAACCAGAAACTGATTTATTTATGTCCGTTGAACAATTTATGTTCTGTTTTTTTTTTCAGGACAAATTGGGCTTTCCTTTGGTGGTAAATGGTAATGGATATTCCCACTTTTTTTCATTATTATCAAAGAAAAACTGGCCCAAAATAGTAAAAAAATGTTTAAATGTTTTATTATTTAAATTTATCTGTACATTTATTGCTATTGCCACAACTTACCACCAATGAACAACCCAAAATACATTCTCGTTCTCCTGACAATTGCAGTGATACCATACAGTATATGTGTATGTTATTTGTTCCTTATAACCATAGTAGGGCCAGAAACCATAGTGTGCATTTTGCTTTTTTATCATACCTAAAACACAATGGGGTTGATTTACTAAAACTGGAGAGTGCAACAATTGGTGCAGCTGTGAATGGTAGGCAATCTGAATTGCTGAATTGAGCTCTGACAATAAAACCTGAAAGCTGAAAAACAACCCCACTGACACTAAAGGCACAATAAAGGTCCAATTATTGGCTGAAATTTTTCACACAACAGCCTGTCGTCCGATAATCTGACCATTACTATGCTCCATTCAACAGCCAATTTTCATTTATCGTCCAACAAAAGCTGGATGAGCCGACTAGAAAATTTTTGTCTGCTGACAAGGCCACATCCTATTTTTGGCTCGTCTGTACAGAAGTTGGACAAACAAAAGTAGAAAGTTCAAACACGCATGCTTAAAACCCAGGAACGACCCAGAAGTGTTCAGTCATGTAAACCTGTTTTCATAATTCACAATTCACATTGTGAAGCGGCAATTGAAATAGTGAAATGCAGCGGAAGGGGCCCAAAGGGTGACGCATGAAAACTGAACTTCCTCTTTAGGCACTTGTAGAACGTCACTATGTTCGCCTTTGTCGAACGATAATTTTGCTAATGTCAGTACTCTAGACAAAATCAGGGATAGCCGATTTTGGAAAAATTGGACGTGCGGTCGTACGACAATCGCAGCGTGTGTACGAGGCTTCACTGACACTGATACTAATTTAAGAAATGCTTTTTAAAACAAAATCCTACCCAAAATATATTGACCCTGATCTTTGACCCCAACCTTTGACCCTTACCTTAACACTAACCCTGATATTGACCTAGATCAAACCTTGATCTACCTGTTTTAGCTTTATTTTTTATTTTTTTTTTACCCATTCAGAAGAGAAAGAAAACACAGAGGTGGGCTGCACAGTGACTGGGATAGCCAATCAGAAGCTATCACAGCAATCAGGTGACCGGGACCTAGGACTCCTGAGTACCAATTGTTAGTATGAGACCCTGTCACTGTGTACATTGTGCCAGGTGCTCCCAGAACAAAGTCAGGTAAAAAAGTGTCCAATTTACCCACCGCAATGTCGCAGTCCTGCTATAAGTCGTCGATCGCCACCATTACTAGTAAGAAAAAAAAAAAAATTCTGTAAATCTATCCCATAGTTTTAGACGCTATAACTTTTGCGCAAACCCATCAATATACGATTTTTTACCATAAATATGTAGCAGAATACATATTGGCCTAAATTGATGGAGAAATTTGATTTTTTTCCATTTTTTTATTGGATTTGTTTAAAAGCAGAAAGTAAGAAATATTGTTTTTTTCTTTCAAAATTGTTTGTCTTTTTTTGTTTATAGCGCAAAAAATCAAAACTGCAGAGGTGATCAAATACCACCAAAAAAAAGCTCCATTTGTGGGGAAAAAAAGGACATGCATTTTATATGAGTACAGTGTCGCACAACTGCCTAATTGTCAGTTAAAATAACGCAGTGCTGTATTACAAAAAATGGCCTGGTCATGAAGGGGGGTAAACCTTCCGGAGCTCAAGTGGTTAAAGTCTATTCAAATCCAAACATTTTTTTTTCTTACCTATGTAACTTTAATGAGATTTCTCATTTTTCTCTGTCTGAAGACACAATAGAAGAGAGAAAAGATCCCTCCAAAATAAGGGACATCCTATTTTCGACAGTTGTCAGTGGAACAAGTGACCCTTCTGTAAGATTTGCCCTCTTCTTCCAGTGACAATTCAAACTTTTAGATTTTCTCTCAGTTTCAGTGTCAGTGACAATGGACACCAGGACAGATATAGACCCCTCACTACATTATCCAAAGCAAAAAAATGGTTTTAGATAAACTTTTACTATTGAGATTTTTTTTTCCCCAGCGATAACAGTTTAGGGATAAGAGCAAGCACCTAGATGCTTTTTTTTTTACACAAATTTACAAAGAAAAATATATCGCCTTCCAAATGTTAACATTACATATATATATGTGTATATTATAATATCTTCTCTTCGCTGAAAAAAATCTGTATTTCAATTTGATTTAATTTAAAATTAAATTTAATGCTGCCAGTATTATTTTATGAGAGATCATGTAATAATTTCCATACAGTGCTACTGCATTGATTTTCTTGTTTTCTAAGGGCTCCAAATTCTGAAAAAAATACCATTCCAGTTCAGATAGTTGTCTTGCAGCATCTCTAGATTAATTACCTTGTAAAAGATTTGTGAATGCGCATGAAAACCGCAGTCATACATTTGCAATAAACTCTCTTGGAACCTCATATAAAGCAGATTTTATTTCTTAATTCACAGTTCAATCTGCCATGCACACATTGCTTCACAGTTACATTAAGGATTGACTTAAAAAGAGTCAAATAAAGCATGATTAATATTCTCTTGACTGACAATAATGTTTAATATGTCACAGCAAATGCCCGCCACCCATCACTTTTGTGTTTTACAAGCAGGGAGAAAAGGTGTCCTCTGCCCCGAAATGGGTGATCTCCGATCTGCGTTTCACAAGCAGCATAAATTTCCCTAATTTGGCCAAAGGCAGTCAATTCAGAGACCTGGAGACAAGATAGCTTGCCACTTTTTACTTGTAACATAATATATTAGAGACAGATACACCTGCTGAACCACAGTTAAAGCTTATTTATCAGTCATTCATTGCCAACGCAGAACAAAATTAAAGGATAAAGAAAAAAGAACACCTACTATGTGCTTCGATTCCTTGCATTGGTTTGAAATTTATGTTTCAATGGCCATGAATAGAAAATGCCAGTAGTGTATCATGCTGTAAATACATAGTTGTGACATGTACTGGGGAATTTTCCAAGTGTAATCTATTCTTTCATATTTATGCTGCATATTTGTTATTTTCAGTACGGATATAGTACAGCTTCTGCCTACTATACTATGCAGTTTCCATAATGAACATTAGATATATTGAGATAATTATTCTTTAGACAATGTTGGAAACAACAGTACCAGTGACACAAGCAAAGATATAAATCATTTTGTGTGCTGCATTTTCATGCATAACACTTATGTGTTAAAAGCTGGTAAGTAATGACTTAAATTAGTTATCCCAGACTCTCGCTACTAGGGTGTAGGATCTACCAGCAGCCCAAGAAATATGGTATACACATTTCTAGTATACAGAAAGGCAAATATGGTATTGCATGTAGTCATGGCATGCTCTCCTTTCCTTGACATTTCTCATTTTTAGAACTTGATTCTTCAAAATTAATATGACATTATAACACCAACTTGCTCTTTGAATTAGTCAAGTTATAGCCAGGAATCATGTTCAAAAGATATCCACACCCACTATAACAAAGCAACTTTTGTGATATCCTTTATGTGGTCCACCAAAACCTATGGTAACGTGCATACATGGTTAATGCCATGTCTAAGATGTTAGTGGATCGCTCTGTTGTGTGCATATAATGGTGATGCGGCCTGTAATGTTTAACCACTTACCAACCGGGCTCCTTTTTTACCTTTGTTGGTTACTAGCTAAAAACAGTTTTTTTGCAAGAAATTTACTTAGAACCCCCAAACATTAAATATTATTTTTTCAAACACCCTAGAGAATAAAATGGCGATCGTTGCAATACTTTTTGTCACACGGTATTTGCGCAGCGGTCTTTCAAGGTCTTTTTTTTTGGAAAAATTTCACTTTTTTGAGTTAAAAAATAAGACAATAGTAAAGTTAGCCCGATTGTTTTGTATATTGTGAAAGAGGATGTTACGCCGAGTAAATAGATGCCATACATGACACGGTTGAAAATTGCACGCACTCGCGGAATGGCGACAAAGTCCGTTATTTAAAAAGTTCCATAGGCGACGCTTTAAAAATTTTTATTGGTTACCAGGTTAGAGGTGCAGAGGAGGTCTTTTACTAGAATTTCTGCTCACACTCTGGCGATCACGGCGATACCTCACATGTGTGGTTTGAACACCGTTTTCATGTGTGGGCGCGACTTATGTATGCATTTTATTTGCTGCGCAAGCTCGCAGGGATGGTGGCGCTTTACATTTTTTTTTTTTTTACATTTTATTTATTTTTTTATTTTTAACACTTTTCCTTTAAAAAAAAAAAAATCTGATCACTTTTATTGCTATCACAAGGACTGTAAACATCCCCTGTGATAGAATATATGGTGACAGGTACACTTTTTGGAGGGCTGGGGGGTCTAAAAGACCCCCCAACCCTCCTTTGCACTTCACAGTATTCAGATCGCCAAAAACGGAGATTCTGAATACTGTAATTTTTTTTAAATTGGCGCTGTTAGCCGCCGAGTAAACCGGAAGTGACGTTGTGACGTCGCTTCTGGAATTTGCCAAAGGAGACCCGATCGGAGCCGATTACGGCTTCTATCAGGTCTCCTTCTAGCTGGCGGAGGCGCCGGATCATCGCTCCGGTCTCCCGGTGGGACGGGAGGCCGGAGAAGAGCGGCAGAAGGCGGCGAGAGGGGGGATGTCCCCTCCCGCCCTCTGGGGTAACGACCGAGCGGCTCCCGAGCCGGATCTGTCATTACCCCTGGATAGCCGACCGCCTGCTCTAAAAAATGATATCGGGATATAGCCTGCAGCTGCAGGCTATGTCCCAGTAGAGCCGCTCAAAACCGACCGCCGCCTATTTACGGCGCTGGTCGGGAAATGGTTAAAATATCAATAATATTGAGGTACATTCTGCAAATTTTAAATACTGGTATGTGGATCAGGCCAGGCATAGACTTTTCACTTTGCAAGGGAATTTTCCCCAGAACTTAGTGAATGAGACAAAGCTCTAATGACATCCATCATCCGATATGATACTTTCTTTTTCTTTATTTTACTTGCACCTGACTGGGTATTTTTTGCAACTTGAAACTTGACCACATTTACCAAGCTCTGGGGAAAGCTCCCTTGCAAAGTGCAACTTCCCTTGCAATTCAAGCAGTCTTTCCCTTTAGTTATTTACTTTACTTATTAAGTACAAATGATTGTAACAGAGGTACTTAGGAGAAGAAAAATCTTTCATAATAAAAACTATTGACAGATTTCCCAAAGTACTCTACTGGTCTAAAATAGATAAGCTAAAGTTATTCTTTACTGTGAATGGCAAACTCTCTCAATATATGCTCTAGTAGTCTGCGGAAAAAAGGATCATCCAAGGGTCATTCAGAAACAATCATATTACTAAAGGCTTAGTAATCAAAAATCAATATCTATAGTACTCACATATTACATTGTTTTTGGTTTTACAATATTTTACCTTCTGAACTCACTTTTAAGTAAAAAAATACCCATTATGAGTTATCAGAATTTTTTTTTAAATATTTTTCAGGCTTAATTCCACTATTTGTATTTGAACTGGTGTATCATAATGCTGCTTTATTTTTTTAACTAATTAAGAATTATTGGTAATACCAATTATTATAATGATTATGTATAATGGTGACGGATGAAAGTGGTATACTGTATTTCCCTGTAGACACTCCCTTGCCAATCTCTAGTTTATTGCTTCTAGTTTTGTCACATTTATCACGTATTTATAACTAATTATCTTTCTCTCTTTTACATTACTTTCAATTACTTTGAAAACATAATTCACATTACATTTTTTTTTGGGGGGGGGTGTATATTTAATGCAGGTTTATCTTCCAAGATAGACTAGGGACTATGAACTATGGACTATGATATATGCAGTGTGTATAGAGCAGTGCACAACTAACGTGCACTGCCTAATCCAAAGGTATGGAAATGGTGGGGTAAAAGAGAAGTTCAGGAGCTCACAGAGAATGTTACAAGGAGGTAAAAAGACACAATAAGAAATGATTTAATGAAAGACAGATTACAGAGACATTAATCACTTTAATGTCTAATTCTGGCAACCAAAATAAAATGACCAGTACTTTTACCAAGTTTATAATAAGAGAAAGCAAAGGGAATTTTGCTTTTTTACAACCTGCTTAAGGCCCCTTGGACACAGAAAGTCTAGCCCCTGTGTGTGCAACCCCAGCATCTTAGTGCATAGGGGAAGCATAGGTGCAGCATTCAGCCCTATAGCCTGTAGCCTGTCAAAGTCTATGGCTTTCTGAAATATGCTGTGACTGAATAGGCTGAACCCTGTACAGTGTGGTACTTACAATTAGGGCCCTCTGCATTCAGGAACTAATGTCCAGAACACAGAATATGTGTGTTCCAGACATTTGTCTCTAAACGCATAGGGGCCTAAACACAAATACCACTCAACACAACATTCAGGTTCATCCAGCCGCAGCAAATTTTAGCTGCCATAGACTTTGACAGGGTGCAGGGAGTGGAGCTGGATGCTGCACCTGTGTATGGGGTGCCCTAAAACACCAGGATGTCACAAACAGGTTCTAGATGCCTTGTGTACAAGGGGCTCCTGTTATGTGCGCAAAAACCTTTAACTACTATATCTTTATCTTATTCTGTTTATTTTTTGTACTACCTCACTGGGTATATGCAAGGGTTTACAATCACTTTAACGTATAAGTCATAAGGGGTGTATGTAGGCTGCCCATAAGTCATGTATACAAAGAACAGTGAGGCTGATTTAATTAAAGAGTTGAGAAAATTCACTTTGTATGAACATTCTTTTTCATTATCCGATCAAGTGGTAAGCAAACTATGGATTTCATCCAAACATGATTGGATAATTGAATCTTCACTTATTTTTGAGTAAATTCCTTTAGTAAATCAGTATCATTGTCTCTTTAAATTACATGTGTTACACTTATTAACCAGTACTGCTTCTGGGGATCTGATTGGATGCATGTGTTACCTTACCCAGCCACTAAAGCCAAGTACACACTATTCGTTTTTTTTCCTTCAACCCCACAGGTTGAAGGGAAAAAAACTGACAGCTACAGTCGGAGCCACTGTACTAACCATGCAAGGTTAGTTCAGAGATCTCCCCTGCTGAGCTGTTGTGTTCTGACTGGGGGACGCCCCACCACCAGAACACTCCAATCAGTGCCCTCTACCATTGGCTAAGAGCGATGATCGGGAGTTGGTCGGCTGCTGGTTTTCAAGCATAGAAACGGCCAGCTTCTGTTGGACAGACCGACATACATGCGGCTGAAATGTCGGCTGTCTTTTTTTGAACTGGTTGTTGTCTCCTGACATTTGGTATGTGTGTACCCGGCTTAAGTCTCTTATGTGTTCCTGCAGCTCTTGAAGCATTTGGTGTGGAACATCCTAGTCATACCTGAATATTTAAAGGAGGATGAAAATTAGATTTTACCAAGGTTGTATTGGTAAGTATGGTACATGCAGGACTTATTTGTTAGAGAATAGGTGCAGGGACTCACAACCCCCACCCATGGCAGTGAGTAACGATGTGGTACAGTGTGTGAACTTTGTCATAGGGCTGGGTATCACCAAATTGTGCTAGCAGTTCAGGGGCATTGTTTATTAAAACAAGGGTTTGGGAGTGTGTAACCTACAGAATGCAGGTTTCAGAAGTACACTACATACAGAGTGTAGGATTCAGGAGTGCACAACACACACCAAGTGTAGGATTCAGGAGTACACAACACACAGACTGCAGGGTTCAGGAGTGCACTACACACAGACTGCAGGGTTCAGGAGTGCCCTATACACAGAGTGCAGGGTTCGGGAGTACATATTTCACCGGCCAGTTTACAACCACAAATGGCCTGTCTAAAATTTCCCCACAAATCCCTCCCTCCCCAGTACAGAGCTCTCCCCCCAAATTCCCCTGGTATGAAATTGTAATCCCACCCATAAACATACTTTATCCCAGCATCTGTTCCTCTCTTGCCCCTTCTTGAGTGCAGAGGTTTCAGTGCAACCACCAGGAGAGGTGCACTGTCATTTGCAAACACTCAAGTGACAGGAGACAGTGGTGAGCTCAGGGCCAGTGCTGGAGGTGGCAGAACTCCTTTCTACCCCATTCCAGGCCGGCTCAAAAAAAACCCTGGGTACATGAAATGCTGCTGTTGGCATACACATATCATACCAATAGTGTCCCTCTAACAAGCAGTCACCAAAAATATTTGAGATTATTGTAAGATGCACACTGGTTTAAAACTTTTGCTTCTGTTTAGTTTGTTTCTGTTTAATTAGGGCTATACAGGTTTTACAAAGTATAAAAGGTTATGCTTTACTCATTTGTGATAAATATTTCCACAGAAAAGCAAAAGAAGAGTGATCAGTTAGTTATTATTGCTTGTGAAAGGTTGTTATTCAGGTGCCTGAGGCATTAACTGAAATCATTTTCTGCACATCCTAGAGGCAAACCACTAGTGTTGAGCGAACCCGGACTGTAACGTTCGGGTCCGTACCGAACTTTAGGGTGTCCGTGGCACGGACCCGGACCCGGACATTTCAAAAATCGTTCGGGTTCGGTCCGGGGTTCTGCTATTTTACTCCACGTGTTGAGAAGCTGCAGGGCAGCCAATCAACAAGCGTTTCACTGGTTTGCCCTTAGAAGCCATCACAGCCATGCCTACTAATGGCATGGCTGTGATTGGCCGGTGCATCATGTGACCCAGCCTCTTTATAAGCTGGAGTCACAGTGCTGCAGTCACATGCTCCTTGGGTTAGTATAGGGAAAGGAAGCTGACGGCGTGAGGGACAGATTTTAGCCATTTTAAGACCTGATCCTGCATCCTGAGATAGATTACTTTACTACTGCTGTCTGTGCTGTTGCTCTGAGGACAGATAGCAGAAATTAGAGATTTCACATACCGCTGCTTTGAGTTGCAGATCAAGCTCTGCATAGAACAACGATCGCTACGATCGTGCTCTACGATCAGATTGTTGGGGGAATTTGAGATTTCAAATACCGCTGCTTAGAGT
>BLSH010112741.1:469438-483515 GCA_018402905.1 Glandirana rugosa
AAAAGTGGTATAAAAACACATTAAATATATATTCATTGTATATGTAAATGCATGTTCATAATTCGTGAAGATTCATAATAATAAATAACAATAAAGAATCTACAGAGATGTCTAGTCTATTATTACCCGGTAAGATAAAAAAGGACACGAAACTTACTATATTTACCCGTGTCCACACCATAGATCACTGTTAGTCGGGGGCGTCAAGACGAAAAGATATCTTTTTAGATATCCTTCGAGACATAGAACAACCACCCACATTACTATCGATCCTTCAGCAATAACAAAGAACTCCATGTACGTTGTGTATTTTACAAGTCCGTGCGATCGTTCGGGTTCCGTCCGGACCCGGACCCGGACTTTGTCACGAAGTTCGGACGGACCAGCAGAACCCGAACTTCCAGGTGTTCGCTCAACTCTACAAACCACAATTAACATTTTATGTGTTGCATGTACCTCAAGAAACAATAACGACTTCCTAGCTATCATTACACCCACCAACAAGATACAGAGCTTCCTATAGATTTTTCTATAGAAAAGCAGAACTGCGGGGGCTGATTGTCACTAGATACCACACCTGTGCCCATTTATATCATTCAAAGCACAGGAAAAAATAGAATGGCCCATTATTATCTGATCTGTAGAGACATCTAAGAAATAACAATAAATAATAATACTTAGAAGTGCTTAATACTTGTACGTAAATGTATATGTTACTTATATATAAATTACACAAAAATATGGTGAAAAACAAGATATATAGAAAAGGGGCTTACTGGTTAAGAAAAATATAATAATGAAGTATCTTTATTTGTCTTGCAATGAAGATTAAGATGGGTGCATTGTACCATGCAGTGTAAAGACACTGTGTATTTCTGGTGCCCTGGATGTCTAAAAATCCCCCATAGTCACCTAAAGTGTGTTCAGTGCATTATGCAGTGGTGGCTGGAGGTTTTTTTTTGGGGGGGGGCAAACAAAATTTGCTGTTGCAACACACCTGGGTGGGCTCCGCTCTGCGCCCCGAGCCCACCCTATTTTGAAGCCTATTAGAGCATCTGGCTCTAAACAGGTGCTTCAAAAGACATACCCCCCGCCTATCACTGCAATTGTGATTCATGGATAGGGGCAGCGGCGGCAGGGATGGATCTCCCCTGGCATTATGTCTAAGTGTGGCTCCTAAATGTGGCACTTGGTGTTCTATGATGTGATTATTCTTCAATAGAAGCTTTGGACATACTTGATGATCCTTGGTGTGCTGACATATATGTGCATTGATTTGTGATGTCTGCAGTCTACAGCTGATAGTTGCTGCAGCACCCGCTACTTTTGAGCCCATTCCAGGAATGTGTGTGATGGGAATTTTGACAATATCTTGCATACAGGTGTGACACAGCCCCATTTGCTTGAATGGGTCAGAGGTTCACATGACAGGAGGAATTATTCATGCTGCATCATAAAGCAAAGTATCACAGAAATATACAAATATTGTATATATAAATATAAACATATATACTGTAAATATATAGGAAATATACAACCGGTCTGGCTGGTTTTGTAGCTTAACTGCCTGTTTTTACTACCCCTCAACCACAAAAGTAAACTTAAAGTGGAACTACACTACTGAAAATGCTATTTAATTCATGTTTGATATTCAAAGGAAACTCACCCATCCATCCATGCTTTATTTTGTTGAGAAATCCATTTGAAAAACAACCCACTAGCATTTTATCTGCAGCCAACTTGAGTAAGGACAAATCATTCATGTGGTATTTACCACCTTGAATCCATCTGCCTTTAAAGTGATACTAAAGTCTCAGTTTTTTCTTTAAAAATAACAAACATGTCATACCTAACTCCTCTGTGCAGCTGGATTTGCACAGAGCAGCCTGGATCCTACTCTTATCGGGTACTTCATTGTCACTCATGCCCCTCCCTCCTATCGAATGCCCCCACAGCCAGAAGCTTTCTATGGGGGCACCCAAACTGAGCCATAGCTCAGTGTGTCAATTTAGACACTGAGCCACGGTTCAGCCCGCCCCCTTTCTCCTTATAGGCTCACTGACTTTGATTGACAGCAGCGGGAACCAATGTCGCCATGCTGCTATCTCAGCCAATGAGGAGGGAGAGTACCAGACAGCCAAGACTGTCCTGCAACATCACTGGATAGAGACGGGCTCAGGTAAGTATTAGGGGGCTAAGGGGGACTGTTGCACACAGAAGGCTTTTTATCTTAATGTATAGAATGCATTAGGATAAAAAAACTTCTGCCTTTACAACCATTTAACTTAGGCATGCATGCAGGAGGGTGTACTTAGCTGAAAAAGCCTCTCCTCCTCTCCTACAGATGAAAGAAAAAATGCCCATGAAGACCCCTAGCATATACTGTATAACACCATTGGCATCTAAAAAATATATTTAAAAAAAGTTTAAAGCAAGTAAATATAATAAACCATCCTATCTATTTTCAAATGCTAGCAGCAAAAGGATTAAGAAAAGCTAATGTTGATTGAGAAAGTTTAGTTCTGCTTTAAACTAATAGCAGAAGATATCTGAAATAGTCCTGTATGCCAAAAGTTTATACTGAAAATGAAAATCTTGTGTAGGAAGTGACCTTCAGTGCCAATAACACAAGCCCAAAGACCTTCACCATGGGCCAAAATGCTGCTGGGGACAAAAATGCAGAACCAATGAGAGAGAGGAAATGTTAACCCTTGGGCCCCCTTCCGATAAGTGTTCTGTCTGTCTATTCCTTAATGGATCTAGATGGAAAGTAATGTATTTCTATGGCAGGCTGATGTAAAAAGATGTGTATCCGTTTAAATCCGCTGACATCTGAGTCCATTAAGTTTGATAGAAAGAAATGGAAAAGGTTTGCATCCTTTTCCATTATTGTGGATCTGAACAGAGGGGATTGGATGCATTGGAACACTGATGCGAAAGAACACACATCCGACACTAACAGAGAATTGCATGGGTCTGTTTTTTCTCCATCACAAGAAGGAGGAAAAATCAGGATGGACATGGATGTCACAAAAATTCCAGCTATAATCTGGTTCAGCCGGGGATCTGTTTAGGATGCAGCGTGAAGGACGGTAATCTGAAAAAGGACTTACAAAACTCAAGAAGGTTTTTTTTGTTATTTTTTTAGTACATTAAATTTTTATTATTTTTTGTCCTACCTTATTTACACTTGTGTTGCCTGAGAAAAGCGATCCTCAGAGAGACAAGGGGGTGGCTGACAGGTGTTCAGGAGGCCTCACTGCAATTCTACTAAACACCTGTTGAGTTTCTTTTTGTTCGAAAGCTGAACAGACATTTTCAGTAAGGATACTGTGTTGAATTTGCATGCCTAGTGTTTGACTCGTGGTTGCGGTAGCATTACATTCACTTGAATAGGCCACATTTTTCAGTGGAACTGCAAATATTACAGGAGGGCTCATTTTTGCAAAGCATAGTGCCCATGGGATATTTAAAATCCTGTGTGGCTACCTTTGCAGCTTAAGGGGGCAATTGGGGAGAGATAAGAACTTGGCTCAATGGTCTATTTTTACTGTCTGCCCACTGCCCCCAACTGCAAGTATAAACTAGGCCTCAGTTACAGCCTCATAGTTAGTTAGTCTTTGTATTAGTTCAGCCACATGAACTATTGCCATTTATCCAAAAACTCTTGATGTGTGTGGAAGGTAAAAGAGAAAGCTTGTACGTACAATAATACTAATCTTTGATGGGAATAATGTGACAATTCCATGGTAAGACTGCTCTTATGACTTCTTTTCCTTATCAAAGTCAACAGAGCAACAATAAATTCTTGCAGTAAGGGATGTTAAGGCTAAAATACATCTAATTTAAGCCAGCCATGGATGTCGGATGGTTCAGCAGGGGCCAGCCAAGATTCAATTCATCTATGGGCAGGCTGGTTGTACTGAAATCAATTAGTCGATTGCATTAACTACAGACGGACTGCTAGATATTTTTCATGCAATCACTGCCCTCTGCTATAGCCACCAGTAGTGATTATTGTGTTCTTTTGGTAAGGAAGGCTCCCTGTTGTCCCTGCTGGCAGCATACAATAGCACTGACTGTGTTGATGGGAAATCAAGCACTTTTCTTTCCTTCCACCCATGGTGGAAGGTAAGAAAATCACATAATGTATGGGCTGTTTTACTCCCCTGGGACAATGCAAGGAGATCGCTGAAGGAAATTCACAGGACTGCGTGGTCACATTGGCACTACAGAGACAGGTATATTTTTCCAAACTGACTGTCCCCATCACAGCCACTCAAACCAAAGTAATTTGTAGTCTGTGTTACATAAGCACTTAGCAAGATGTCTACAAAAAATGAGTCTGTATATATGATAACCAGGCTTACAACAAAGCAAAATCAATTTCCAATATGTTCTATGATCTCTTAAATTTAAACAAATTTCAGTCTAATCATCACAGTATTGAAGTTTGTACATTAAATCTGTCTGAACATGATTTCATATCCCTGGCAGCTACCGTCTTACTTCTAATTAAAAGAAAGCTGCTTGCACCACTAGGTGGAAGTCACACTCCAGAAAGGTTATCCTATGCTGTAGGACCATTAGATACAAAAGGACACATTTTACAACATTTTTATACCAGCGACTCATTCCATAAGCTAACTCCTGACCTTTCTCTCACAAGCAAAACATTTGACGGAAACATACCTTTTCATATATTTTTATATATGCATGTGCTGCGAATATCAATATATAGGAAAATATATAAATAGACTTAATTAGGACTTGTAAATGAAAATTTGGCACTATGCAAATAAAATAATACAAAAAAAAACTAGTTAGACGACTTAAATGTGACATTTTTATTCTGTTGCATGTATAGACTGTTATATATTGTCATTTATCTGTAGTGAACTTGCATTAGCATTTTGAAGGTTTAAAGCAGAGTTCTGCCCCCCCCTCCATTAATTAAACTCAGCAGCTACACATACTGTACTGACTTTTATTATTAGGACACTTACATGTCCTGGAATCCAGTGATGTTGTCACCCCAGCTGATGTTTCCATCAGCTGTTGGGTGCTGCAGCTGCCATTGCCAGTAAGGGATCCCAGCAGTGAAGCCCTGCGTCTTCACAGCCAGGTCCCTACTACGCATGCGTGAGGCGCTGTGCTCTCTTATTGGCCCAGCTGCAGGGAAAGGAAGAGGAAGGAGGAGGGGAGCCAAACTTCTGATGTACCTCACTGCAGCGAGGTACGACGGGCGTGGGGACAAGGTACCTGTCAAAAACAGGTATCTGCTCCCCCCAGAAAGATGCCAAATGTGGCACAAGAGGGGGGAGGAATCAGATAAGCGGAAGTTCCACTTTCGGGTGGAACTCTGCTTTAAGATGAAGCTCCACTGAACAAAAGATGATTTAAAAGTTGATTAAGTATAGGCATTGCCTACTGTTATCTATCATTTGTAAGGGGAGTGAGAACCTGTGACAAGTTTAAGGCATACTTTAAAACCTAAGTTTTTTTTTTTTTTTAAATCAGCACAAGGGAGGATACTTACAGTATATTGTATGAGAAGTGTACTTTGTGCTCTTGGCTGCTATTTTTGACACTCCCCATACCCCCAGAGTGGCAATCTTCTGGTGATCTGGGGGTTAATACAAGTGCTGGACCTGTCCTTGGCATCTTTTCAGAATGCAGACTATGCCCACCCTTTACACCCATCTTCTCCTTTCATAGAAGCTGTACTATAGCTTTCAGCAATGTAAATCACTCTATTAATAGAGGACAGGTGAATGAATTAAAGGTTTGTCACCATTCATAGAGCGCTTTTCATTGTTGGAAGCTCTAGTACAGCTTCTATGATTGAAGGAGGGGGAAGAAAGGGCAGCCACTGTCAGCACTCATGATGAGTGCCTAGGCTTTAGAAGTATTATTGAAACATTCATCACAGTATTATTTATGAAATAAGATTTTCCAGAAGTCGATGCGTTATTTTTTTTCTGCTATATGTATTGTTAAAATTACTCTATTACAAGGTGTTTTTCACAGGTTTAGACCCTTGGCTACATAATAATGTTCTGATGTCTGAATGTATTGGAAAGCAAATTTGGAATACTCATTCAGGGTTCCAAATTTCTAGTACACATTATTGGTATGCCTCTGGGCTGACTGAAACCTAGGGCATCTAAAAGTTTTGGGTCATGATAATGTGGTTGTGGCTTGATGGAGATATGCAGGCTGAGGCCAATCCTTATTGTTGTTTCACCTGGGCTGATCGGAATTGGCGGCCATTCTTTCCTCTTAATGGCACCTCCACGTATCAGCAATTACGGTGTGATTTTTCACATGCTAAACTGCATGGTGCCGCAGCATCATGCAATTTAGTGTGGTGCCATTTCAATAATTGGTCAGGGTTTTCTTTCCCCATGCTTCTCACGGGTAGAAAAGCTCATTGAAGTAAATGGGCTGCCATATCAGTGACGTGCATGCACATTCTAATGAATACCTAGACAAGCAATAGAATGCCTAAAAAGGATGTCAAGGTATGAAACACTTCATATTACATACCTTTCCTGCGCATTCTATACAATGCCAAAAGGCTTGTGCTATCAATGTATTATTTGACTTCCGCTAGTTGCACTTCGGTGTCTGTTTGACCGTGACAAATTTGCACAGCAGATGCTAGGCCATACAGTGCTGTATGACAATTGCAGAGCAAGGTGTAGCATCTGGGCAAGAATCATGGTTTGTCGAAATGCAGCAATGGTTCTACCAAGAGCTATCCAAAGTTTGAGCCAATGCTGATAAAAACTGTGCTTTCTAACCAAAACCACTTACCAAAAGTTGTTGAGCAATGTGAAAAAGATAAAAATGACTACTAAGAAGGAACCATGGGACTATTGGCTGCTGAATCGCTATAATGTGATGCTGGGAGAAAAAAAATACACTGATTTATCATGTTACAGAAAGTGTTAGTGCTGTCAGTTTTACATCATTGGCTCTGCTCCCCCTCCCCAAAGCACCTTGCCCCCATGTTGATGGGGACAGGGGCCTCTTCCCCACAACCCTGGGCTGTGGTTGTGGGGATCTGTGGGCAGAGGGTTTATCGGAATCTGGAAGCCCCCTTTAACAAGGAGCCCCCCCAGATCCCACCCCCCCATTTGAATAAGTAAGGGGTGCATTTTACCTCTACTCATTCACCAAAAAAAGTGTCAAAAAAGAAATAAAAACACACAAGTTTTTGACAATTCCTTTATTAGAAATAAAAAAACAATGTCCCCCGATATGGATCCATTGTCAATCACAATGCCACCGCCAGACCTGAAAAAAGAAAAAAAAAAACACTCCACCTGTGATGAAGGCTAACTACCAAATGCCTGCTCCACCATCTGACAGTTCCTAAATAGGTAATGGGCGGGCAACCTTGCAACATCACTCGGTGACAAGGTCCCCATGTGACATCCCTGACCCAGCATTCACCAATCGCTGATGTCCCATGGGGGTGGTGCCACCAGGTGGCATCACCAGGTGGCTCCAATCCTTACCTATTTAAGAACTGTCAGATGGCGGAGCAGGGACATGGTGGTTAGCCTTTATTGTGGGAAGAGTGTTTTTTTCATCTTTTTTTGGTCCGGCGGTGGCGTCGGCATCATGATTGACGATAGATTTTTGTGTGTATGTTTATTTCTTTTTGACACTTTTTTGGCTAATGTGTAGGGGTGCTATGTATCCCATACTCATTCACATAGGGTAAGGGCAGGATCTAGGGGCCCCCTTTTAGATGGGGCTTCCAGATAGCGATAAGCCCCTGCCCTGCCCTGCCTGACGCTCACAACCACATTCCAGGGTTGTCAGGAAGAGGCCCTTGCCCCATCAACATGAGGAGAAGGTGCTTTGGGGTGGGGGGCAGAGCCCCATCACAAAGCACCCCCCATGTTGAGGGCATGTGACCTAGTATGGTTCAGGAGAGGGGCGCTCACTTGTTCCCCACTTTCCTGATTTGATGGGCTGCATGCTCAGATAAGGGTCTGGTATGGATTTTGAGGGGCCCCTGCCTTTTTTTAAATGTTGGCATGGGGTTCCTCTTAAAATCCATACAAAATCCAAAGGGCCTGGTATAGATTGGGGGGGACCCCCACGCCATTTTTTGTATTACCGGCAATGGTATTGTATTGTCAGCAATTTAAATGTAATTTTTTTTTTCTTTATAAATGTCAGTTTGCTGCTGCAGGTTCTATACATGTACAAATGTGCCACCTTACAGGCAGATTAAGGGGACCCCCCTGAGGCACTATATTTAAAGTAATTTTTTATTTTTATTGTTTTACTTTAAGCATCATTAAAATCCCTGCTCCTTTTTTTATGGACAATAACTTGCATATAAACCTTCAAAATGGGGACTTTTGTTTTCTCAAAAGTCCCATAGACTTCAATGGGTTCGGAGTTTGGGTCCGAACGTTTGCAATGTTCAAGAGTTCTGTTCAAAGAGTTCAAACCAAACCGGGGGATGTTTGGCCCATCTCTATTGCTCAAGCATTTTGAACCAAGATCACAATTCACTTTATGTCCCCTAGCGCTTACTTAGCGTTTAAGACATTCCTTACCAGAAAATACCTCTGTGATCAGCTGTTATTGCTAATTCTACTGGAAGCAGAGCAGGTTTTATGAGGTGTATGTGCAAGAACAAGTGGCAAACTACAAAGTGCTCTTGTGTGAAAAAGACTAATAATTGCAGTTGAAAATGGCATTCTAGCCTTACTTGTTGCAACAAGTAGGTCAATACTGTTCTGTTTCTCTTTTATTTTTCAGTAAGAGTGTTCTTTACATTTTTTTGGATGTCTTCTATTGTTTTTATATACCTCTTGTCAATAAAGGCCTTTCTGTGACTCTTTTTTCATAATTTGCCTAAGGAGCATTTGTTGTTCTGCATAATGCCTATTGTATGCAATGCCTAGGTAAAGTATATAGCAAAATTACAACTACCGTGTTTCCCCTAAAATAAGATTGATTCTTATATTAATTTTGGCTACAAAAAAACACATTAGGAGTTATTTTCAGGGGATGTCTTATTTATTTACGGTATGTACATAATACCCTATGCAATGACAGTCTTTAAAAAAAGGTCTGGTGTCCCCTGCCTTTTCTCCTCTCTCCCTCTCCCTCCCTGTCAACTCAGGAGTCAGCATTATAAAATCCTGTAATCTCAAAAATAAACCCTAATTAAAGTTCTTGTAAAATCATGTAATCCATGCTGTAAAAGGATTATATAATGTCCAGTGTGTGTCTTTGTGTCACATTATTTTGGAAAATACCTTATTTTCAGCACCGCTGGGCATTCATGTGATCCGCAAAAGTCTCCTTCCCCAGATCCGAGCAGAGGGAGGGGACATTGATGTCAGCCAGAAGGAGAGTTCCGGCGGGTCACGTGAGCACCCAGGGGTGCTGTACATAAGGTATTTTCCACAACAATGTTACATAAAGCCATACACTGGACATTATATAATTATTTTACAGCACAGATTACATGATTTTACAAGAACTTTAACTAGGGCTTATATTGCAGCTATCCTAGAAAATCATGATAGGTCTTATTTTTGGGGTAGGTCTTATTTTTGAGGAAATACGTTACACAGGCATTTCATACTTTGCCAAAAAATTCCACATTCTTTATATATTACCTAGGCATTCTTTTGAACTTTAACATATTGCCGGTAATGTATATGATGTGATAACAAAAACTTCAATAACGGGAGTATTTTACACCTTGTTGGTTTGCCTTTTGGCATTGCATAGAATGCCAAGGAAATGTGTGTTTTTCATACTTTGATGTAACGTTTTTAGCATTCTATATATTAACTAGGCATTCTTTAGAATTTTAAAATTTTGCGGGTAATGTATATGACATGATAACAAAAACGTCAATATCGTGAGTATTTTACACGTTGCTGGTTTGCCTTTTGACATTGCATAGAATTCCGAGGAAATGTGTGCTGTTTTCATTATTTGACGTAAAGTTTTTGGGATTCTATATATTGCCTAGGCATTCTTTAGAATGCCCAACTTCAAACATATATTTCCTAGGAATTCTATACAACATGACAATGGAAATGTCAGTTTCTGGAGTATTTGATATTTTGTTGGTTTGCCTTTTGGCATTGCATAGAATGCCTAGGAAATGTGTGTTTTTTCATGCTTTAACGTAACGTTTTTGGCATTCTATATATTGCCTAAGCATTCTTTAGAATGCCTAACGTCAAGTATATATTTCCTAGGCATTCTATTTAACATGACAATAAAAACATGAGTTTTTGGAGTATTTTATACTTTGCCATTTTACCATCTGGCATTGCATAGAATGCCTAGGAAATGTATTCATTTTTAAGCTTTTTATACTTTGCCATCACATTTTGCATATCTTTTGTTCTGATAATCTTCTAAACCTATTATATATTCAGTAATTAATGCCAATAAAGCTTTAATGCATAAACCAGTTTAAATAAATGATGCAAATAAAACTTAGTGGTCCTTGCATTTAGAGGCCAAATCCATTGTGACTAATCAGAAATCATATTTCTGGGCGCTGTCTTCTCTAAACTGATAAAAAGTTAAATTTAGTTTGTCATTATGGATTGCTACACTTTGCACATCAGCATCACTTTTTCTGCTTTGCCAAGACCATAAACAGTAAAAGTAACCCCTCAACATTTTTGCACCACATTGCATCCAGAAACCACATTATGTGATCATTCATGTTACTTTCTATATCTCTCAGCGCACAGCAGGTTTATCAATTCATACAATTCTTGTTATATTGAATTTCGCCAAAAGCCTGTAAATTCAAAATTCAGCAGCAGTTCACTCCAGGCCAACCATTTAAATCTGAATAAAATGTCATTTAAGGGCAAGTTGTGAAATAAAATTAAAAAAACAATAACACAACATCTTCAACATGCTAATATCTCGTTACTCCATAACACAAAACCAAGCAACAAGAAACAAACAACTGACAATTCCAATAAAAACTAAAAAGTTTATTTATTATATTATGATAATGAGGTAATGATTTGCATAATAGGTGTAAGCTTATAAAAAGGTATCATGAAAAATTATTTTTTTCTTCAGTGTTAAATTGCCATTCTCTGTGTTGGTCTACATCATTGTAGGTAAGTTGTATTGTGTGTGTTTGGGTGGAATGTTTGTTGAATTTCAATGCATAGTTAATTTTCCCATACATTCTACATTTATGAAAAATACTGTATATTGGGTGTCACTTTTAGAAAATTAGTATTGTTTGTCATTGTTTTTCTTCAAATGAACGAACATAGGTAAAGTACTGTATATGCTTCTTATTTGTTAGACTGATAGGAATATGATCTGAATTTTTAAATAAGGAAACATCACAATGGATGTGCTGGATTGCTAAAAATGCCATCCATCCCTGATCCCTGAATAAAGCTGGGAGCAATGGACATTTTTCTTCACTTCCTGTTTCAATTAATTATTTATCTGGCTCTTGTAGCTGGGGAAGCAGCTAATCAAGTACAATCTACACTTGATTAGCTGCAGTTGAGGGCAGAGGTAATAATAGGGTCTGATCCCTAAACCCCTGGTGTCTCCATATAGAGTGCCTGTCACTTGCCCATGCTATCACATAAGGAGCTTGATATTTCATGCACTTGTATGTTAAAGGTTGCATCACAAATGTGAGGTATTTCCATGAACACTGGAGTTAGAGCAATCTTTCTAGGGACATCCTTTGCTGTTAATTCAAAATTGATAACCTGTACAGGCTGTTAAAGGACCACCTATGGACAATTGTGGGTATCAACATTTTTTTCCTTTTTACGGGCATGTGCAATTTTAAGACTTTATACGTTTTGCATCTATTTACTCAATGCAGCCATATTTTTTATGTTTTTCTTAAAAAAATGTATTTTATAGTGTTTGTTTGCAATCATTTTTTTTAGTGTAATTATTACTGAAAATATGTTTTTGATAAGTGATGATACTCTTTTTTCCTGGTGATTGCCCTGGTGGTTTTTCTGACTTGTAAGTATAACAGTTACAACATCTTTGTTATATGTACTGCCCCATTAAATACCAAGCAATGATGTATTGATAATATACGTTTATTCTTATAACTATACCTACGCATTATGTTTTAGATAACAACACCCAACCTAAATGTCCTATACCTCTGAAGAAGGACCTATCAAAGTCCGAAACATGTTAGGTGGACACTGTTGGACAAGTATGTGACCAATCCCACCATATTACTACAGTGGGTGGCCACTAACTGCACCACATCTTGGATGGGTATATTTACTCATTATGGCTTTTGGCTTTCAATGTTTTTTTTATAATGTGTATTTCATGTTTGTGATTGTACATTTGTAATTTATCCTACAATAAAATGTTTACATTTTAATACTGGGTTTGTCCACATTTATCCATGACCATGAGGGGTTATACACTGCTTTGTCAGCAATTATGTAATTTATTACTACTTTATTATTGATTATTACTTTTGGATTGGACAACCGGGTCATACCCTTGCCTTATCCCTCCCATCTTTACACATGTTTTTGATAAGAAGTTGCGGAAATATCGTGTGGCATAAAAAGTTGCACCACCATTTTATTTGAAAGGGCCTCTGCTTTCAGAAAAATATTGTTCATTGGGTTTTAAGTTATTTTCTAGCAAAAAATAATGATTTTAATATGAGTATGAAATAAAATTTGCCTAGATTTCAAGGGGTTAAATGTGTACAGAGAAAAGTAATTTGTCTATATCTGCTTCCTGTGTTTCTCAGTGTCCTGTTTAGAAATTTGATAATAATCTCTATGATCAATTAACTGTAAACGAGCAAAAATGTTTGCCCATTCTATATGCCACAAGTAAGTATTAAAAAAAATATTATTTTACCATTCAAAGGGATGTATCCAAAATATATATTTTTTCACCAAGCATATAAATCTCTGCTATAAACAATAGTGGTCTGGCCCATGCATGCATATTGCACAGCTTCCTAATTTTGTAAGCTATACCCAATTTGTACACATGCCAATGCTATAATCCTTAAGTTCCAGGACAGGAATAAGAGCAATTGTGAATGTTCTCTTTCACAGTCTCTGACAAGAAGTAGGTGATCCATACTCACATAGATCCTTCATAGAAGTAACCACTGAATAGAGCTCTAACTCTGCATGCACACAGAATGCTGATGTAGCTTCCCATAAAACACCAGCTCTATGACTGCAGCTTTCAGACCAGTGGATGTTATTGTGCATACTCAAATGTCCCCTAGCTTTAGTATCTAATAGCTCGTACACACGGGACGACGATCGTGTTCAACACGTCGTACTCAGGACCGTTGCATGCAGAATCGTTCGTCTGTGGCGGCACTTTCAACAGTTTAACGTACAACGGTCGTTCGTGGGAGTTGTATGTGCAGACTACAAAACTTGGTCGTGTCAACATGCTCGCATACGACCGTTGAGTCGTGTGTAGAGCAGCTGTGTTCAACAAAGTTGTATTGTGCTAAACACGCATGCGCCAAGTCCGGAACGGGCGGAAGTGTCCGTTCGTGTACAACTAGGCTTCAGTTTCACAGTTGCAGGTTCGATTTGATTTTGACAATTCCATTCAAATAGTGAAATGCGGCGCACATTAGCATCTTTTTCAATGGGATAATAACAAAGATGCACCTTGCTAGTGGTACACATGATACTAATGTCATAAAAGTCAGCTGTACTGTAGTGATATTACTAGAATTTGCACTAATTTCAATCTCTTTTCTTCTATTTACCATTTCCTCAATATTAGAAGCTGTGAAATATGTGAATGCCTAGAATTTAACATGTTAGTGGTTCTTTGCAATTTTTTTTCACTTTTATTTTGAATGTAATTGCCCAATTCTAAATTTCCATTTTGTTAAATAAATGTAGGCAAGTATTGTAATTTTAAATATTCTTTATTATAAAATCATAAAGAATATAAATTAAATAATCAGATGAAATTATCTTGAAAGAAAATATAACATCAAACAAAGGTAAGGAGTCAAAACAAATATGGATAAAATTCCCCAAAAATATAA
>BLSH010112741.1:491753-538869 GCA_018402905.1 Glandirana rugosa
TACCCCCCCCCCCCCCCCCAAAAAAAAAATTAAAAAAAAAATTAAATAATAAAAACGCGGCAACATCGCGGCAAAATCGCGGAAAAAGCACAGCAAAAAACTGTGAAAAAACGCTGAAAAGCAAAATGCATTGATGTGAATCGAGCCTAAAATACACTGTAACTAGCACTGATACTAATAAAAAAAAATCCTGCACAAAAAAATACTGACCCTGACCTTTGGCCCTGACCTTGACCCGAACACTAACACTGACACTGGCCTTAAACAAACCTTGATCTAGATTTTTAAAATTTTATTTATTATTATTGTTATTTATTTATTTTTTGCACACACCCAGGTGACCCAGAATCGAGAGTTCTGAGGCCCTTAGTAAAGGACCCAGGGCTCTCCATGAGACCCTGGTCTCTGTGCTGGGAGTGCGCCATGCACATGCTCGCAGCACAAAGGGAGATATGCAAATATGCAGCCCCATGAAAAAAAGCCCAGTCCAGTGATGCTGCATATTTGTGTTAGATCAGCTTGAAGGGGTTAAGAAAGTTTGGTCAGCATGTTTCTTGATCCTTTGCCTAACCCACTGTTGAAAAACATATCAGATTGGTCAGTAAAAAAACATGAGTCTGACAAAACTGCAATATGAAACACTTTTATAGAACAATAGAATATAAAAGACACAAATAGGAAATTCACCTACATGTATGTTGTAGAGGCTAATCAGATATTGCAATTCAGTCTAAAAGAATGTCCTCTTTACTCAAATCAAATAATCAACCAAAATTGTAGTGCAGCGCTAAAATTTATAATTGAAAATACCTAAAGTGCTAATGAATATACTAAATAATTGATATAACTGTGCGTAAATATAATAAATATATTTTTACCTAAAGTGCTAATCAATATGCTCAATTAATAATGTCACTGTACATAAATAAGATAAAGTGCTAATAATAGTGCAAATTATAATTCCACAAACTGTTGTACAACTTTCAAAGAGTGCAAATAAAATGCCACCCTGTGACAATCACCATACATATAACCGTGATGAATATTTCCAAAAAATTCAAGTATTAACCATCAAAAATAAAAGTAGCAACAATATGTGCAATAAATAAAAAACCTTCTGGGTGCTGCTCTTCCCCTACAGCCCCCCTAATACTCACCTGAGCCCCCTCTTGCTCCAGCAATGTGCACAGCTGTTCCGGGACTCCCTCTCCTCATTGGCTGAGACAGCAGTGGGTGCGATTGGGCCCCACTGCTGTCAAACACAGAGAGAGCAGGGGAGACTGAGCCACATCTCTATGTGTCTTATGGATGCATAGAGCCAGGCTCAGGAGCGAGCATGCACCACTGCCCCATTGCAATTAGTTTGCTATTGGGGCACTGGTTAAGGTGGAGGAGCCAGGAGTTTCAGTGGGGCACCTGAGAAGAGGAGGATCAGGTCTGCTCTGTGTAAAACCACTGCACAGAGATGGCAAGTATAATATGTTTGTTTTTTTTTTTGTTTTTTTTCTTTAATCAGAACCTTAAGGCTCCATGCACATTGGATGCTCTATATAGTCATTTTGGAGGTCGGATTTGAGGAAGAAAAACGCTGCTTTTAAAACTAGCTTCGGAGTGTTTGAGCATTTTTCTTTTAACTTCATTAGCTTCCATTGACTACAAAAAATGCCGGATGCCGATAAACAGCCATTTAGCAGCATTTATGAGCTTTTATCGGCGTCCAGCATTTTTTGTGGTCAGAAGAACTGCTCTTGAACGTCAATTTAGGGCGTTCAGATAACAGCCCAAAAACGCCACTGCTGTTAAATGACAATAAACGTCCATGTGTGCATGGACACATAGGATAACATAAAGGGGCATTTTTGGGCTGTTAAAAAAATGCCCAAACGACCATAAACGGTCGTTTATCAGCTTCAGTGTGCATGGAGTCTTAGGCTGGATTCACACCATTGCGGTGCGAATTCCAGCCTCTCTGCTGCCGGGAAGGGACGGAGCCGCCGTTCGGCGGCTCCTGTCCGTTCCCACAGCGCAGCAGCTGCGGGCGGAGAGATGGGGGAGGAGCCGCGAGCAGGGGAAAATATCCCCGTTCAGTGCGGAGTGCATCTCCGTGTTAGATGCGCTCCCACTGGACTCAACGGGCTGGGAATTCGCACCGCATTGCACAAAAAACGTGTGCGGTTTTTGTGCAATGCGGAGTGCGAATGCACCGCACAGATGTGAACTGGACACATTGAAAACAATGTGTTTTCAAGTGTCCTGCGAATTGGATGCGGTTTAAGCCGCATCCAATTCGCATAGGTGTGAACCCAGCCTCAATGTCACTTTAATATTTGCTTTTCAATATTCTTTTTTCTTGGGTAATTATTTTGGAACTTCTGGCTGAAGTTCTCTGTTAATCTCCCCACTGGAAAGAGTTAAAATAAGAGGGGACTTAATTCAAATAACAAGACTGAAATCACGTTCTACAGATCAATGTTCATTAATCACATCTGTGGCCACCAGAAAGATTTGAAAAGTCCTACAGCCCTGTAATTAAAGTGCTCAAGAGCAGTTAATTCAATCACATTCATACAAAAACAATTGTGTATGAATATAGAAAAAGGGAATGTCTCCCGAGGACTCTAATTATAGCAATGAAGTCCCCTCACCCCTAAATGTTTTAATGACTATGCAAGTGATTAATGAGCCCTGATTGAAACTGTATTTAAATGCTGTCTGCTCTTAAATATTCCAATTTTGCTCTTGTAGAACAGCTGTGTTCAACACGTTATCATGGAAGTCTACATTCTTTATTCCCTGGCAAATCACAATTGACTGGTATACAGGGAATCCTTATGTATACAGTATGAGCTAATGACATCTCATGACAATGGCAGGTGCATTTCATACATATGATTTACTGTGCATGATGAATAGACAACCTTATCATTCATGCTGCAGGCATGAGACTAATTATTTACTTGCCATATCAGAGGAATATAATTAAACCAGTCAGTGTTAACCTTTGCACACTCAGGAAACCTTTTAGCTTTCACATACTTATTCTTGTATGCACACAAATATATACACAGGACCAAAAGTTATTTTTATTTTTCATTATCACTTTTATATGTTGGTTTGACATGCTTTGACTTTAACATGCAAAAAAATCACGTGGTTTTCATATGAATAACAGATGAAGGTATAAAAGCCAGTGATCTGTTTTTGCAAAAGCAGGTGATCATGTTGTTATGTTTCTAGCGTACTTGGTATATTAAAAAAACTTCCTTCAGAGGCCAGCCACATGGCCAAGTGAAAGGGCCAGGGGACTTAAGTTCATGTAGTTATAGTCAATTATCTGTTCTATTGGCACACTGAGCCTCCTTTGGCAGTGACCACAATGCTTTATCATTTAGAAGGAAAACAGCACACTTTTTTGTTGGAAAAGTAAGAATTTAACATCCTGTTTACCATTTATCACTAGGACTGGTAGAATACATGAGTATTATAATTGAAGAATAGGTAGGCTTTAACATCTATACAATCCTAGGGTTATTTAAAAAAAATAAAAATAAGCTTAGTCTTCTAGTGTGGTGGTAGTTAATAGAACTGAGGGAGCTCATCAAGATTGCCCAACTATGCCCACCTTTTCTGCCCATCTCCTCCATTGATAGAAGCCATACTACAGATTTCAGTAATGTAAGTAACATTCCCTGTGCTTACTTTTTTAACTAAACTTAGTCTTGAAGCTCTGAAGTTTCATATGTGGTTTTCACACTTTCATATATGGTTTCTTGGTGTCCAAGATAAACCAAGCAACGGAAACTCCTGAAGCTCAATGTAAGAAAAATGATATATTTTTTTATGATCTGAATATTTTTTTGATCGTATATACTATACAATGGTCTAAGTTTTTCATGGGCAAATTGGACAAAAAAGATTACTTTAAAACCTTGCAGATGGCATTTGAAAATGTATCATTACTGGGAAATAATTTGGTTTTATAAAAAGGGTCCTGAAACAAAAAAAAAACAAAGAATAAAGAATGACTGTCAAAAAAAAGGTTATTGATCACCTTAAATAAGACAACTTTGGGGATGTTTTAAACCATGAGTTTCCCAAATTAACTAGTTTATTGAATGAGATTGAATGAGAATGTAATGCACAAAAGCCATCCCAATAGAAGCATTCTTTTTTTTCTGCTTTACACCTCTTCTCCAGTGGTGGCTGGTGAGTTTTTTTTTGAGGGGGGGAGTGCAGCAAACAACCACCCCCTTGGGCAGCCGGCGGTTCTGCCCCCTCGCTTGCTCACTGTCTGACGGTCGGTCCGGCACTTACCCCATCTAGATTGCGGGTGGCGGGCAGCGGGCATCGGGCAGCGGCTCTTGTATCCTCTCCTCCATTGCAACGGCTTCCGTCGTGCATCTCCTCCCCTCCTCCTAGGCATCCAATAGGATAGCCTGTCCTTTCAGCTAATTGGGTGACCGGTTTAAAGACCCTCTTCCTGATGGGCCAGGAGGAGGATCAGTGTTACAATAGAGAATATTCATTTGTTATTGTAACACACCTGGGTGGGCTCGGTGTGCAGTGCTCTGTGACCCGAGTCACCCTATTTTAAAGCCTATTAGAGCCTCTAGCTCTAATCAGGTGCTTGAAAAAAAACACCCCCATTGGAATCCATGCGTCCGGCGTCCTGCAAGAACGGGCCGCCCCAGTTCTTCTCTCCCTCTCTATGTGTGTGTATATATATGCATGTATATATACAGTATCTCACAACAGTGAGTACACCCCTCACATTTTTGTAAATATTTTATTATATCTTTTCATGTGACAACACTGAAGAAATTATACTTTGCTACAATGTAAAGTAGTGAGTGTACAGCTTGTATAACAGTGTACATTTGCTGTCCCCTCAAAATAACTCAACACACAGCCATTAATGTGTAAACTGCTGGCAGCAAAATTAAGTAGACCCCTAAGTGATAATGTCAAAATTGGGTGCAAAGTATCAATATTTGGTGTGGCCACCATTATTTTGTAGCACTGCCTTAACCCTCTTGGGCATGGAGTTCACCAGAGCTCTCTTCCACTTCTCCATGAAAACATCACGGAGCTGGTGGATATTAAAGACCTTGCGCTCCTAAACCTTTCATTTGAGGATGCCCCACAGATGCTCAATAGGGTTAGGTCTAGAGACATGCTTGGCCAGTCCATCACCTTTACCCTCAGCTTCTTTAGCAAGGCAATTTGGCAGTGTGTTTGGGGTCGTTATGTTGGAATACTGCCCTGCGGCCCTAGTCTCCGAAGGGAAGGGATCATGCTCTGCTTCAGTATGTCACAGTACATGTTGCCATTCATGGTTCCCTTAATGAACTGTAGCTCCCCAGTGCCAACAGCACTCATGTAGCCCCAGACCATGACACTCCCACCACCATGCTTGACTGTAGGCAAGACACACTTGCCTTTGTACTCCTCCCCTGGTTGCCATCACACACGCTTGACACCATCTGAACCAAATACGTTTATCTTAGTCTCATCAGACCACAGGACATGGTTCCAGTAATCCATGTCCATAGTCTGCTTGTCTTCAGCAAGCTATTTGCAGGCTTTCTTGTGCATCATCTTTAGAAGAGGCTTCCTTCTGGCACAACAGCCATGCAGACCAATTTGATGCATTGTGCGGCGTATGGTCTGAGCACTGACAGGCTGTCCCCTCACCCCTTCAACCTCTGCAGCAATGCTGGCAGCACTCATAAGTCTATTTTCCAAAGACAACCTCTGGATATGACACTAAGCATGTGTACTCAACTTCTTTGGCCGACCATGGCAAGGCCTGTTCTGAGTGGAACCTGTCCGGTTAAACCGTTGTATGGTCTTGGCCACCGTGCTGTAGCTCAGTTTCAGGGTCGTGGCAATCTTCTTATAACCTAGACCATCTTTATGTAGAGCAACAATTCTTTTTTTCAGATCCTCAGAGAGTTCTTTGCCATGAGGTGCCATGTTGAACGTCCAGTGTCCAGTATGAGAGAGTGATAACACCAAATGTAACATACCTGCTCCCCGTTCACACCTGAGACATTGTAACACTAATGAGTCACATGACACCAAGGAGGGAAAATTGATAATTGGGCCCAATTTGGACATTTTCACTGTACTGTACTGGGGTGTACTCACTTTTGTTGCCAGTGGTTTAGACATTAATGGCTGTGTGTTGAGTTATTTTGAGGGGACAGTAAATTTACACTGTTATACAAGCTGTACACTCACTACTTTACATTGTAGCAAAGTGTAATGTCTTCAGTGTTGTCACATGAAAAGATAAAATAAAATATTTACAAAAAAGTGAGGGGTGTACTCACTTTTGTGAGGTACTGTATATACACAGTATATATTCTGTAATATTAAGCAGAAAAAAACACTGTCTACTGAAATCATTGTACTCTCAGTCTGACTTATCTAGTAAGGATTTACTTGTAGAAGATGCTGATTGCTGTGTCTGACAAGCAGATTGGCACCAGTTGGAGAACCTGTTTAAAATATGTTTATGATTTATTGTAATAATATAGAATACCAGGCAAGCATGTGAAAAGTACATCTGAAATTACTTTCAGGTAATCTTTGGTATAATAAAACTAAATTATAATTCACTCAAAATACACTATAGTTTCACTAACCTACCATTTTGTAAGGATTATAGTTGGAATTTCATTCTGAGTATGTTCATTTGTATTGATTTTATGTTGAGCGTACTGCACTAACACAGCCTTCTCATCCAATAAACATATGATTATTTAATATTGATATCCTGGGGCATTGTTTGGTTTCTGACTTGCTCAAAATGTTACAATATAAAGGAAAAGAGAACTGGATCTGCTAGTACTATTTCGGTATTGGGAAACAATGTATATTTTATGAGCACAACCATTAATTAATCATAGCTTATTAAGGGCAGAGAACAGTATGCAATGTGGATGGATACCTTATCATCTGAGAAGAAAAAAGATATGTCTTTCCTCCTTTTTTCTTAAAGAGACTCATTTACTGGGTAGAAGGGGGAAAATAGCTACAGGTACAAAATACACATTGACCCCCAAAACTTGCTGTCAAAGATGAATATTGGGCCATTTTGAATGGCAAAGCTTTGGTGATAGCTGATAGGTTGGGCATCATAGTAATGGACTAATAGGAATATATGGGGCAATTTGATACCATTTGGAAGTGTCAGAGCTTTGCCTGTCACAATGGCCTTGCATTTGGTTTTGATAGAAAAGTTTGAGAGGATGCAATAGATATGTGTAGAGAACTGTAGGTGCCCCTATGAATTTGTCACTTCAAATTACTAATGACAAATATTCATTGGGGTTTGATTTTAAAATACATAGTGTTTGTTATGAAAATACAGTAATATTTCATACTGGCAAATGTAAAAATAATACATTTGGTTGAGGAATTGGCTGAACATATAGCTGATATAGTTGAAATGGTCATACACATACTATAGTACTAGTATGATAGGAAGGCAGTATAAAAAAAAAAGCAAATTAGCATTTCAAGAGACTTAAAGTGGAGTTCCACCCTATTAAAAGTCAACAGCTACAAAAAGTGTAGCTGCCGACTTCTAATAATCGGACACTCACCTGTCCCAGGCTCCAGTGATGCAGCTGCCCACAGCATCGCTCTTCTCCCCATCCTCCGTACGGCACCAGCATCACAAGTGTGGGCACCCGGCTTCGGCTTCAAATCCAGGGATGTTATCATCTGCAAAAAAAGTTTGGGTCTAATTTTGGACAGATACCGTTTTTTTTATCATTGTTGGTAGCTTAACACTGTATTAAAATTGTTCTTGATTTGGGGGCGTGGCACGATGCGGAGCTGAGCGGTAGCACATTCCCAGAGCTACCGCATACAGGGACCCAGAGCGGCTCCCAGCATCTCTCCCAGCACTCGCAGCACGGCGATCACGGACCATAAAGGACGAGGATGGCAGGAGACATGTCCATAAAACGAAAAGAGGAGAGGAAGCCCCAACGCTTGATGGACTTCTTCACCCAGCAGCCCCGTGCGGCAGACAAGATGGTGCCGAGGCCTACTCCACATCGCACACGGAGGGCGCACGGAGGGCTGCAAAAAAAGGTAATCCTTTCGCCACTACACATACTAGTGCAAGTTCTACCTCCGGATCACTCTTCCCAGTATCGGGTAGCCCCACCAAGGCCAAATTCCGCATGGATGGGGTCGGATGCAGCCCGCCACAGAGTCAGGCCGCAGACTCCACAGACAACACGCGTAAGCTGCCCGACTCCATTGAATCATTCCCAATGGCCAATACTCCCGTACTTGATATGGTACTAAAGGATATGCTGCTATCCCTGCGTAGCACCATCCAAACAGACATGATAACATGTATGCACAAATTTAGCAGGGAATTACATGCAGTGGAGCCTAGAGTGGATCACATTGAGGGCAAGATGGCCGAATATGCCAAAACCATTAACAATCTAGTTGATGCTAATGAAGAAAAGGAAGGGGAGATGGAGTGGGTGAAGGCTAAGCTGGCTGATATGAAGGACAGGGCCAGAAGGAATAACTTAAAAATCAGAGGAATCCCTGAAATGATTCAATAATCCGAGCTTTGGGCCTATGCCTCCTCCATGTTTAAAGCCCTACTACCGGATATGTCCGATTTAGACTTTACTATTGACAGAATACACCATTTGCCTAAAACCTCACATCTCCCTGAGCAGATCCCAAGGGATGTTATTTTACGGCTTCATTTCTATCATACAAAAGAGCACTTAATGACAGTGATGCGCAATACCAATGGAATCCCTGCACAGTATCAGAATCTTCAATTTTACACGGATCTTTCACAGTACACTCTGCAAAAAAGAAAGAACCTAAATAACATAACAAAAATACTCAGGAATCACAAGATCCCATATGAATGGGGCCACCCTATGAAAATTACCTTCATGAAGGCAGGTGAATCACATGTCATATCCTCCTTGAGGAAAGGCTTATCCCTACTAAAGCACTGGGGTCTGCTCTCTGATCAAACCCCAGATAGTGATAATACCAAGCACATCAACCCGATTGAACCGGACTGGACTCAGGTTACATCTAAAAATGCCAGATCCCATAAATAATCTTTGGGAGATACAGCTCTCTACTACAGGATCCCTGAGACGGGGCTCACGGGGGACTTTTTGACACAAACTTATACCCCCTATTGCCAATTGGGAGCAACATAGGAGTTGCTTTGGGGTAGTACTTACCTTCTACAGGTCGCAGTTAATGTTCTTACGGTTTTGTTTTTTTTACCTCTATCCCTGATAACTTTCTTCTCTTTCTATGTGGAGTACTCATGCAGTCTGATGGACTACTACAACCCGAGTCACCTTAAGGAAAACTACCGGTACCACATTCATGACCCTTCTTCACTGGATCACCACACCTTGAGTACTGTGAGTACACAATTGCACAAGTACACCTTTGGATACAGTGGAGCTCATTCTATCCACCCATGCAAGAGAAACCCTAAGTCATCCCTATATTAACACTAATGGGGATCAAAATCTTATCAATTAATGCCAGGGGGTTCAATCACCCCGTAAAAAGAAGGTCACTTTGGGAGGAGGCCTTGACCAACAGGGCTGATGTTTTGTTGGCACAGGAAACCCATTTCTGTGACACTTCTCTACCCAGATGTTCACATAGGAGTTTCCCTCATTTTTATACTTCCAAGTATAAATCTAAAAAAAGAGGAACTCTTACGGCAATAAGGGATGCTTTGGCTTTCAAGCTGCATAAAGAAATCATAGGCCTGCAAGGTCGGTTCCACATCTTAATTTGTGACTTAAATGCGGCCACTTACACCTTGGTAAACATATACGCCCCCAATAAGCACCAGATTAGTTTTTTTAACAAGTTGATGGGGAAAATCAGCTCCCATGCAAAGGGCTCCCTGGTAGTGTCCGGTGATTTCAACTTGGTTCATGAGGCTTCCTTAGACTCCACTTCCAAATCAAACAGACATGTTCCAGCTCTACAGTCAGCCATCCACCAACAGGGCTTGTTCGATGTATGGCAGTGTGTTCATGTGGGTGAGCGCGATTACACTTTCTTTTCGACTCCACACAGAGTCTACACTAGAATTGATTTGTTTCTTGTGGACCATCAGACCTTAACAAGAACTAAAGATGCAAACATCAATAGTATAATATGGTCCGATCATGCATTGATAACCCTAACACTGGCTGATAATCTGTCTGTTCCACCTAATATGGTATGGAGAGCAAACTTTCTCCTTCAGCGGAAGGACAGCAAGAACCACCTGGAGAACCATCGCAAGGAATTTTTCGTAAACAATGACTCTTCTAGTATTAACCCAAGTGTTTTATGGAATGCCCATAAGGCATACATGAGGGGGATTTTTATTCAATTAGGGGTGAGGGCGAGGAGGCTGAGACAGAGATGAATACAAGAGTTGATAAGCGAGATCACCACCTTAGACAACCAGAACAAACAAAAAACATCTACCATCCTGTCCCAAAAAATCTCACAACTAAGATTAGATCTCAGACTCCTAATAAATCGGGAAAATGTTTAGCATCCAAATTGAAAACTCAGAGATTCAAATCTAGAATTCAATATCTGTACCACCCCAAATCCAAACAGAAAGTATTTCACTCACAGGATATAGCCAACGCATTTAGTCCCTATTACAGCTCATTATACAATTTAAAGGATGACCCATCTACCCCACACCAAGGGGAAGCAAACAGCAGATGCCACCCGCAGGTTGATTAATGTCATCCGTCTGACTAACTTGAAGCAAGGGCCTTCTCTGCGTTGGACGCGGAGAAAGCCTTCAATCGAGTCCATTGGGGATATATGGAACAAGTACTGAGGAAATTTAAATTTGCGGGACCCATTTTGTCAGCTATTTTGGCCCTTTATTCCACTCCATCTGCACAAGTATACACCTCTGGAGGACTATCCCTTCCATTTACTATCACCAATGGTATGAGGCAGGGATGTCCGCTCTCACCCCTAATTTTCAACCCAATTATTGAACCACTGACAGTGGCTATCCGCACTAACCCGGGGGTGAGGGGCATCCCTGACCTGCAGTCCACCCCAACTATAAGCCTTTTTGCCGATGACATTATAATGATGTTTGAGGAGGTGGAGACTTCCCTGGCTTCGGTCCATAAGACTCTGGAATTGTTCAACACTGTGTCATATTACAAAGTAAATACAAGTAAATCATATATCTTAGGGGTTAATATAAGTCAGCAACAGCAAAAAAATATTACAGAAACGATTTCCATATGTGTGGAGTGACAGGGGAATCAAATATTTGGGGATCAAACTTACCAAGTCAGTGGGGGATGTACATCACCACAACTTTTCTCCTTTTCTACACCATTTACCCTCTAGGCTAGCAGAAATCAGTAGAAGAGAACTGTCGTGGGCGGGCCGACTGGCCACCTTTAAAATGGTGATTCTACCACAGTTATTATTTTTATTCTCACTCCCTATCCCAATCCCTAATTCCTTCTTTAACACTGCCTGGGAACAGGACTTTAAAACAACTTATACAGAGGAACAATGGCAATCTGCGTTCAGAAGCATTTATGCAGCAACTAAATGCTGCAACCATTGAGAACTGTACCAGAGGATCCTGCACAGATGGCATCTAACACCAACCAGATTAGCCAAATTCAACACTAGCACCCCTGCTCTGTGTTGGAGAAACTGTGGAGGAACAGGCTCAATGCTACACATACTTTGGCAATGTCCTCAAATACAAACACTATGGAAAATTGTCTTTCATACAATTCATGAAATCATCGGGATTAGGTTCCCTATGACACCTGGCCTTGCGTTACTCTCGCTGGGCATTGAATCTGCCCTGCCAGAGTCTAGAACAATAGTCTCCCACATTCTAATTAGTACCAGACTTTTGATAATGAGGAAATGGAGAACCTTATCAATCCCATCCCTAGGGGAGATAATCACACTAATGAAATCCAATGCTTCATATGAAAATATGTTTGCTACTTCACAGGGTAAATTTCAAAAGTCCCTTATGAAATGGTCTCTTTGGACCACTTGGTACAATTTCCTAAAGACTTTTACTAATATGTCTTAAATAGATACCGAGAATAACTGTCATCTAATGTGATGTAACGATACGTTGACTACCTAACCTTCCTCAGAGTCTTCACCTACTCTCTCCTCTTATCTTCTCTCTCCATTCTTTCTCTTTTCTTTCTTTCCTGGTCTCTTTCTTTCTCTACATTTTCTGGCATATCTCAACCTTTTCCTTTGGGACATTCCCATTGAATGATGTTCTTTCTTCCCTTTCCTTGGGTTCAGTTTGTTTTGTTTACTAAATATAAAGCATGCACTGTATAGAGAATGAAGTCATCAGAAGGGGAAAATAAACCGGAGCTGGGGGCGTGGGTGCTCCTGCAGTAGGCACAGTATGTTCCTAGATGGGGTGCCGCGTAGGAGTGTCGACCTCCTCATGGTCCAAGGAATAGATAACCGGTCACCCTGTCAAATATATCTTCTCATATAAATGACAAACATCAATAACCCTCAACGATTTAAATAAAGGGTGTAATATCTTGAAACATTAATAAACGCAAGCTGCTGTACTCTACATCCTGTATTCATGTGAAAGATTGATATGCGGATGTGCAAACCAAAGACTGTAAAACTTTACAATGTTTACATGTTATTTTTTCTTGTTATTTCTGAATAATTCAATAAAAAATATTGAAAGACAAAATTGTTCTTGATCTAAGATGAATTAAAATAATTAATAAACAATAAATGCAGGAAGTAGCTTAAAGTGGAACTACGGGAAAAATCATAAATTACATATATGCTGCCATCTGTTAATAGTTGATGGTGCTCTGGTCCAGTCGCATGATCTCCCCAGGCATCCAGCTTCAGTGAAGAGGAGAGATTGTCACCAATAGGCCAGCCATACAGGGTGCACATTTCTTTCCTGCAAACAAGAGTTGCAGGAAATAAATTTGCTTGATTTCCCCATCAACACAGGCAGTGGTGACAGGGGAATCAGCAATTGTCTTCTCTCGGTGGGGGGACGGAGGCGGGTGAGAGAAAACAGTGATTATCGCTAGCAGCTATAGCAATGATATAATCACAAGAGAACCCTGCAGGCTGGTTGTACCCAAGTTGATTGATTGATCAACTTAGTACATTCAGCCTGTCCATAAATTATTCGAACCATGTATGCCCGGCCATAGGCTTACTATTGGGTAGGCACCGTTGGCTGTCCCTTCTCTACACTGAAGCCGGTGTTGGGAGCTGATGATGTGACTGGACCTGAGCACCCTTAGATTAGATAAACATAGATGCCTTTCCTCCATAGGGTAGTTAGAATAGTGCTTAGAATGGGGGTGTGAGTAGGTTTAGGTATAGTTAGTATTTGACTGGACTTCCACTTTAATCCCAAAAGGAATATAAAACTGTTTCTAAAACTACTTAGAAAGTGTTAGCTGGAGTTAGGTTTTAAAGTCACTTTAATAGTCACTTATGTAAAATCCATTTTAACAGTAGATTCTTTCATGGTTGACAATGTTGCTGTCCAATGTGGGCTACATTGCTCCTCCATAGATACAGTGGAGGTGTAAGGGTACCATCCTAAGACAGGAAGAATGTTATTAGCCAGATCACCAGGTGAAAATAAAGAAGAAAAATCCTAACTAATCCAGCTATCACATGTATGGGCTGGTACGCTGAAATATATTATACTTTTATTTTTATTCAGTTAAGCTTTAAAGTGCATCTAAAGCCTTTAATACAGAGGTCCCAAAACTTAGTAAACACAGGGCCAGTTTATTGTTTAAGGGCTGAACTGTGGCCTGTAAAAGTAAAAAAAACCCCGGTGTCAGAGGTCAGTAACAATGTTCCAGCAACAGTGACTGACCGCTAGTAATAAAAAATGCTCAGGCATCAGAGGCTAGTGGGAGTAATAAATGCCCCAGAACTAATTGAATATCTGTAACACACTGCATTATTTCTGATTGCAGATTATAAAATGCCCACAAGATAACAGTGCTTTACAGTATAGTGGACACGGAAACTAATACAGCTATGCTAAGAATGCTGGGACTTGTATGCTGCAGGCAGGACCCTTCCATTCAGATAAGCTGAAAGAAAACTACAAATCCCATGTGATTGTGCAAAAGGGGCAGGAGCATATAAAAAGAAAAGCCCGGGAGCCTGAAGAGAAGGAGAGGAGAAGACTGGGAAAGAGACAGGACATGTGAGAGAGTGGAGGCTGATCCAGGAGACTACAGGTCGGAACGGATTGAGCCTGAGTGCAGACAGATTGGTCATCGCCATCGGCACCAGAACATTTGTGGGATTATATGAAGAAAAGCCCCCCCCCCCCAGCAGCAAGGAAATCATTTTGCACCTCTTCCATGAAGGACTGGGTGAGAGGGAGCTACAAGCTCACTTTTTATTATTGCCAGTTACTCGAGTTCAAGATTTTCACAACACAGGCTGCCACATAGAGACACAGGGTTTGTAGCCCAATCATTGCTGTGGCCTATCCACACTAGCCAACCATTGAAGTACTGCACGCAGGATACCTCAAGCCTATTTCATCCAGGGAAGCCACACGCTCCCCAAGCAAGTTCTAAACTTAAAGGGACACTTTACTGCTAAATTCTGCCCTTACCTTTCTTCAGTTTGAATAACCTTTTACAACTTCTTTACATCTTTAACCCCTTGCTGACCAGTCGCTGTCATTATACGGCGGCAGGTTGGCACGTTCCCGCAAAACGACGTACTAATACGTTGGCCCTTTAAAAAGATATAGCAGGCGCACGCATGCCCGCTGGGCAGCGAAGGAGCTGATGCACATGGCCACTGGCTGCGATGTCTGCCAGCCACCCGCGATCGTGGGAATGAGAGACAGAACGGGGAACTGTTAGTGTAAACAAAGAGATCCCCGTTCTGTCATGGGAGTAGAGAGAGATCTGCTGTTCCCAGTAATCGGGAACAGCTTTCTCTCTCTATTCCCAGTCAACACACTCCCCCCACAGTTAGAAACACCACAGAGGGAAAACATTTAACCCTTTGCTCGCCCCCTAGTGTTAACTCCTTCCCTGCCAGTGACATCTATACAGTAATCAGAGTATTTTTATAGTACTGATCACTGTATAAATGTCAATGTTGCCAAAAAGTGTCAAAAGTATATGATCTGTCAGCCCCAATGTCTCAGTGTCGCTAAAAATCGCTGTTTACTGCCATTACTAGTAAAAAAAAAATTATAATAAAAACGCCATAAATATATCCCATAGTTTGTAGACGCTATAACTTTTGTGCAAATCAATCAATATATGCTTATTGCAATTTTTTTTACCAAAACATTTTTTGGGGATATTTACTATAGCAAAAAGTAAAAAAATAGTTTTTTTCCAAAATTGTCGCTCTTTTTTGTTTATCGCACAAAAAATAAGAATTGCAGAGGTGATCAAATACCACCAAAAGAAAGCCCTATTTGTGGGGAAAAAAGGACGTCAATTTTGTTTGGGTACAGCGTCGCACGGCCACGCAATTGTCAGTTAAAATGAAGCAGTGCGGTGTCGCAAAAAGTGCTCTGGTCAGGAAGTGGGCAATCCTTCCGGGGCTGAAGTGGTTAAAGTGACTTCCCAACGTATTACCTTTATTAAAGGGGAACTCTGCCTGCTGTGTTATCATCTCTGGGGAAGTGTTATCTTTTTATCAAACAAAGGGGCTACACCTCCAATGTGCACCAATGTAAAGAGCTCCATCAAGCTGGCAGAAGAGTTTTCCCATATTTAGTAATAGGTTCTATATGGGACAATTGTTTTCCTTGCCAAAACTCTCATAGCGTGAGCCCTGGCTTTGATAACTGAGAGCCCACAAGTGAGCTAGACTAACATTGTTTGTTCTCTCCTTTTATGCTTGTTTCTGTAAAATTTTCTCTCAGTAGGAGGGCTAGGTTTAAACTTTGAGTCCTGCAGGACAATTGGGTCTATTTAAAGTGGCACTGTGATAGGTTTTATTGCTTTCTTTGTTACATGTGACTCTCTTTGTGTACAATTTTACATTGATTTTGCACTGCTATTACTTACTAAATCTTAAAAAAACTAATATTTTCTTCATCAAAAGTGATGTGTTTATCCTTCATGTGATATCACCCAGATGGCATTTGGTTACAATTTTATGGTGGTGTCAGCGGGGGTCATGCCTTGTCCAAGGCTCAGAAGTGAACAGAGGCCCTATTATACTCAGTGGCTACACTGGGAGTAGCGCTACATTTGGGAGTAATACATTCCTGGTGTCAGTGGTCATTAGGCATCCCATATGCCCTGGTATAAGTGATCAGTGGGATCAATAGATGCCCCACTGTCCATTGTCAGTGGGAGTACTAAATACCTGGCATTGGTAGTCAGTAAGAATAAAAGTTCACAGGTGACAATTGGAATAAGTTTGGAGAGTGATAAAAGCCCTGATGTCATTAGGAGTAATAAAGTCCTTAGCTGTGTTGAATTTGAGAAATTGTGCCTCATTAATGGTGGTCAGAAGATAGTGCCTACTCACTCATGGTTACTGGGAGGAATGTAGCCCCATCACTGGTAGTAAGTGTGAGGAACATAGTCCCATCTTTGGTGGTCAGTAGAAAGAATGCAACCTCCTCCCTGTGTATAGAATGTAGCCCCATCATTGGTGGTCAGTGGGAAAAATGTACCCCAATTTTTGGTGATCAGCAGCAGTGGCAAATCTAGACATTCTTTCACCCAGGGCAAAGACTCTGGTTGGTGCCCCCAACCATGAGAGAGAAGTTTTCCATCCACACACACCCAGCTCCCTGCTCAGAGAGAGAAGTTCAAGTAATAAATACATAAATATGCAATAGAATTGTCATGATCAGGGGTCAGTCTCAAAGACAAGTTGCTATAGCAGTAGCGGAAATACCACCAACCAGCAGGATAGGTACACAGGCAGATGAAGCAGGCTCACCTGAGGTGCGGAGTCTAATACTAACCGGTGTTCACCAGAGCTCCTGATGGTGGTGATGGATTTTGCTGCGTGTTAGTACCAGGTCATGGTCCTCAGGATCGCCCCACCAGAGGGTGAGCAAGCCGGGTTCAGAAGCAGATAAGTAGGTACGGATGAAACAGAAGTTCATGGGAATAGCAAAATTCAAGGTTCAACAGAAGTCAAGGCACAAGACGGGGTGGTCCAATGGATCAGAATAGGTACTATCCAGCATCTCAGGTAGCTCAGCGAGAAGAGTCATCACCAGACACAGCAGAGGTCCCAGGTTCAGGTCCAGGCCCTGACAAGGACGGTAAATATATATATACACCTTTTGGGTGCCCCAATGAGAGTAGCAATGTGGTGCACACAGTGGGTGTGGCCAAATTGTATTAACAGTGGGAGGAGATTAGAGGGGCAGTGTTAAATAAAAGCATTTTTGTATCTATAAACAATGCTAAGATTTTTTTTATATACATTTTTAATAATTTTCGCATTATACAAGAAACAACTTATGAATTTATACACAAACAAAACATTCCTTAACCACTTCCACACCGTCTATTTACGGTGGCAGTGTGGACGCTGAGCGCGAATCGCCATAAAAAAATGGTGATCTGCGAGTGGCCGCTAAGGGGCACGCGCGTGCCGCCAGCTGTGCGCACCCGTCGTACTCCTGAGGAGTTTGACGGTGGCTCGGGCGGACCCGATGTCCACCGGAGAGGCACGATGAGCGGCCACAGCCAAAGAACAGGGAACCACCCATGTAAACACGGCGGTTCACCCCTCTGTTAGTGGGGCCATGGGAGATCTACTGATCCCTGTCACTGGGATCAGTTAGATCTTTCATGCCCATGGTAGCCCAGCCCCCCCCACAGTTAGAACACACCCAGGGAACATAGTTAACCTCTAGATTGCCCCCTGCAGGTTAACCCCTTCACTGCCAATGACATTTATACAGTAATCAGTGGACATTTAAATTTCTGATCAATGTATAAATGTCATTGGTCCCAAAAAAGTGTCAAAAATGTCTGACATGTCCGCTGCAATATCGCAGTACCGCTAAAAATTGCAGATCGCCGCCATTACTAGTAAAAAAAATAAAAATAAGTAAAAACCCCAGAAATTAATTCTCATCATCCGTAAACGCGGCCACTTTTGCGCAAACCAATCAATAAACGCCGATTGCGATTTTTTTTTTACCAAAAATATGAGGAAGAATATAAATCGGCCAAAACCGATGAAAAAAATATTTTTTATATTTTTTTTTTGGATTTGTATTTTAGCAAAAAGTAAGAAATATGGGTCTTTTTGCAAAATTGTCGCTCTTCTTTTGTTTATAGCGGTGATCAGAAATGACGCAGAGGTGATCAAATACCACCAAAAGAAAGCTCTATTTGTGGGGAAAAAAGGACGCAAATTTCATTTGGGTACAACGTTGCACGACCGCGCAATTGTCAGTTAAAGCGACGCAGTGCCGAATCGCAAAAAGTGCTCTGATCTTAACCTGGGAAATCCTTCCGGGGCTGAAGTGGTTAATAAAACTTGAAAACCCCCCCCCCCCCTCCAGTCTCTCCCCTCCTTTAATCTTATATATCTCTTTTCTTATTTCCCTCCCTTCCTTACTTAGTTCATTTTTAACTTTTGTTCCTTAAATCAGTGTATCTTCTTGTGCTCTTGAATTCTGTCCAACATTTCCAAATATATGCACATCTTTCTATTTTATCTTCCCCAACATGATATAACTCTTCCATATTATGTATCAATCCTATCTTTTTAAACCAGTGTTTCCCAACCCAGTCCTCAAGGCACACCAACAGGTCATGTTTTCATGATTTCCCTCAGATGAATCAGCTGTGGTAATTACTAAGGCAGTGAAACTGATCAAATCACCTGTGCAAATAATGGAAATCCTGAAAACATGACCTGTTGGTGTGCCTTGAGGACTGGGTTGGGAAACACTTCTCCTAATGTCGGGCATTCTGGGTTTAACTAATATCTTGGAATTAAGCTTTTTGCCGTGCTTATTAAATGGGGTATCATTTTTTTTATATTCTTTAATTGTCAATCTTGTATTATGAAATACTGTAAATAGGTTTTGGGGTTTTTAGGCATTTTCATTCCCGATATTTCCTGAATCAGTTGGATAATCTCCTGCCAAAAGTTCTGTGTTTTTGGGCATTTCCACCAAACATGTATCATTATTCCTCTTAACCCACATCCCCTGCAGCATAATGGCAATCTTTCTGGTTGACATTTGTGTATTTTTCATGGTTGTGTACCACCTTGATAAGCACTTATAATTCATCTCTCTCGTATTGGTGTCTATCGCTGTTCCTTCTGCCAGTTTCAATATTTTTCCTTTTTCTCATTTGCTCCATTTTACGCCAAGTTCCACCTCCCATCTTCCTAAAAAAGGCGGAGTTATAGGTTCTGCCATTCTACTAATCATTTCATAAATCTGGGAAGTACAGTGTTTCGGCGCAATCTGTGGGCTAAGTATTTTTTCTAATGGCAGTAAATTTTCACTTGACCTTATTGGTTGAGGTAGGGTTTCTATAAAATGTGTTAGTTGGCTATATCTTAACTAATTTATCACTAAAATATCCCTCCTGTGCATATCACCCCTTTCTTCATAATATCTTTTAATTGTGCATTTTTCCTCTTAAACCATACCCCAAATAATGTTTAATACCCTGATTGGAAGTAATTTGTTCCTGTGAGTGGTATTAACGGTGAATTATAATCCCATTTCTTTTGCCTGTGCATTATATCCCATTCTCTAATTACCTGTGTTGTAAGTGTATCCTTAAGAAAAGAACGGTTTCTTCCTTAATTTAATTTAATAACGGGACCTAGTTTACTTGATATAAGTCTTTCCAAGTCGCAGTTAGGTATACCCCTAGATATTTTCATTTTTTTCTGCCATTTAAACGGGAATTTTTCTTGTAAACATTGTTCTTCTTTTTTGTCTATATTAGTATTCAGGATTTCTGACTTTGCCGGGTTTATTTTAAAACATGATAACTCTCCGTATTCTTTCAATATTTTCATTATATTAAGTAATGTTGTTTTCGGGTTAGAAACGTAAAACAGGATATCATCCACGTATGCGGCAGCATACATAAAGCAGACATAAAATGAGTGAAAATAGGAGATGAGGAACACAAAGTGGCAACTTTGTGTTCCTCATCTCCTATTTTCACTCATTTTATGTCTAGGTTGTTTCCAATAGTTGCAAGTAAAGGCTCCAATGTTAGTATAAATAATAAGGGAGTAAGGGGACACCCCTACCTCATCCCATTGCTCAAATCAAAGGGGTGAGACATAGTCCCATTCACCCTCACCACTGCTGTTGGCTGTCTATATAACATTTTTATCCATTGGATCATTCTTGGACCAATCCCAAACTCCTCTAATGTCGCTGACATGAACCTCCAGTCTATTCTGTCAAATGTTTTTTCAGCATCTATTGAAAATTATGCTGAGATTAATCAAACACATGTCATTGCAAAAATATGAACTTGGCCTACCTTAAAAGTGGACAGTATTAGTCAGTAAAGCAGTGGACAGTGTCAGTAGGGCAGTGGATGGTGTGTGGACAGTTAACATAGGGTAGTGGACGGTGTGTGGACAGTGTCAGTAGAGCAGAGGTTGGTGTCAATAGAGCAGAGGATGGTGTCAGTAAAGCAGAGGTTGTTGTCAGTAGGGCAGAGGATAGTGTCAGTAAAGCAGTGGGTGGTGTCAACAGGGCAGAGGATGATGTCAGTAGGGCAGTGCATGGTGTCAGTAGAGCAGAGGATGGTGTCAGTAGGACAGAGCACGTGTCAGTAGGGAAGTGGATGGTGTCAGTAGGGCTGTGGGTGGTGTCAGTCAGTAGAACAGTGGACAGTGTCAGTAGTGCAGAGGACAATGTCAGTAGAACAGAGTTTTATGTAGGTGGGGCAGTGGACAGTGTCAGCAGGACAATGGATGGTACCAGTTTTAATTTTGTTTTTATTTTTTAGGGCCCGGGCAGCAGAAAAAAGGGGAACCTGGAGAGGTGGAGCAGCGTTTACTAAAATGAATGGGCTGTATTTTCCTCCTGCAGCCGCTGAATGCAGGAAAGGAGAGTAAATGCCGCCCCTCCTCTCCGGGTGTCAGTAGGGCAGTGCAATGAAAAATGGCAGTTTTTAAAGTGGCAACTTTGAGGGTGCTGACCACTGCTGAAAATTTTACAATAATGAAAAGAAGAGAAAACAAAAAAAGTGAGTATTGTGTGTGATATTAATAAAACTCTCACCACTGACAGACAGCAGGCACAGTAAACAATGGTGAGGGGGGAGGAGCCAGGGCATCCATGCAGAAAAGGGGCAGAAGGGTGGAGTGGTGTGTCAGGTACAGAGGAACAGTTCTCCTGCCAATCACCTCTGAATCCTCCCCAACACTCTGCTCCACGTCTTCTCCGTGGACTTCAATGATCCTTGGCTGCTAGAATGAGCTCAGTGGCATATGAGAGACTGATCACTGTTTCATCCCATCTTCTCTCACTGCTACTTCCACCGCACCCGATCTCCTTAACATTTGTAGCTCTACCACTTTTGATGTGAAGCAAATCGAGCACTGGGGGAGCGGCAGGGGAATAAGATTGCATGAGACTGGTGGCCCCCTCTTAATGCAGTACCTGGGGTAGATGCCCCTCCAGTTTGGGCCTGACTTAATAGGACTAAGTGGCATTGATGCTGGCTACAAGTTCTTTATCCAAAAATCAACCAAAATCTATTAATTATCATATTTACAAATACACCATAAATATTGCTCAATCAGCAAATATAAATAGATGGAGATACCCATCACCACTACACACTCACAAAATTGTTTTAGAAAGTACAAGTTTAAAAAACACTATCATGTGGTCCCATTAGTGACCCCTGGGAAGGGTGACAATCCTATACAGTATATGAGGTGAACCAGTACAGGACAATCACCCAGGTAGTAGCTAAGATGCCCCTCAATGGTTACAACTACCAGAAGATTATATAGTGTGCATCATAACTAAAAAAAGCTCAAAGTCCATGCCAATCAGTTCATTCACCAGTCAAAAATGCTGATTGCTATCATCATGAAATATATACAAAGATTCAAGGCTGCTGTCCTCAAACACAAATAAATCAGCAGAAAGTGATAGTAGCAAAAGCTGCTGTCCGGAGTGACGTAACTGCACAGAAAACTGTTAAGATGCACCAATTTATAAGAGCCACAGTCCCTAGATGGCCACATTTATAATCCACTAGGTAGGAGGCAATCACAGTGATGTCATCCAAACTTGAAATTAAGGATTCTGTATCTTTGCTGGAATATTTGTGCAGCACTCTGTTGTGATCAATAGACTGAATTGAGCTCACATAGATTATAAGCATAGCAGCAAGCATTTTGAAGGAAGATTAGATGGGAGCATGAAGACCATAGACAAGAAGCAATGACTGAACAGGTTCTATAATTAGCAGATCCACATGGAAATTTACATGGATGGGGGGGGGGGGCATTAATTGTGAGATATAACAGTAACCCAGCCACCACAAACCTACACCACAAAGTTCCACTTGGCACATGTGCCTAAACACATCTGCAGGGGGAGGAGTGAAGACATCCATATCAAAAAGGGGTAGAGGAGAGCCTTGTCAATGCATTTCAATGAGTGGAGGGGTGTGTCAGGGATCAGCTCTTCCTGTCATACACCTCAGATCCCTCCCCAGCACTCTGCTTCCCATCTTCTCCATTGGCTGCTGGGATGAGCTCCGTGGCATGTGAGAAACTGATTGCTATCATCCTATATTCTCTCCCTGATGCCCTCTCCTTACCCCCAGTGTCCGACCTCCCTCAATATCTGCAGCTCTACCACTTGTGATGTGAAGGATATCGAGCATTGGAGGAGCGACAGGGGGAGAAGATCAGATGAGGGCGTTGGCGCCGCTCTTAATGCGGCGTCTTGGGCAGATCCCCCTTCCCAGTTTCGGCCCTGATTTGCAGAAGGAAAGCAGTCCCATGATTAGTGTTGAGTAGCACTTGCACTTTCCTAGCAGGCTCCCAGGCTGGGTAGGAGATGCATCCACTGAATTAAACTGCTGCTCTGCATATCAGCACTCAGAACCCACTCCTACTTTTGGTTTTTAATTATCAAGCCCTGCATGCAGAACCTTCTCATTGCAGGAGATATTTTTTAGGCAACCAGTGCACTGTAACCAACCAGCACTGTATGGAGAACGCTGATTTAAATTATCTTAACTTTGTCATGGTTACCACTGTCACCAGAATAGAAAGTAATTGGAAATCCAAAATTTAGTTGTCACTGAAATGAGAATAAAGGAGATATCTTCCAGTGGATATCGTTGTTACAGGGCAACTAAGAACACTTTCCTTATTTTTGAAAGACTTCTTCTCACTTCCTGTTGTGTCTACAGGATAGGAAGTAAAGAAAAATCTCTCCACTAGGACAGGTTCACTAAAAAAATAAAAATCTGACAGTGGTTTAAACCATTACCTATTCTTTCTAGAACAAGAAATACAGTTGGGCTTTTAATAATTATACTTTTTATTCAATAATACTTTGTATAATAGTTTGCAATGTTTCTATAAAGAAGGATAGAAATATGAGTGCACAAGAAGGATAAAAGGTATTTCATATACAACAGGCATGCATGGAAAACAGAGCTACATAAACATGGAAACATGTCTAATTAAAATATTGAAAGGAGATATGCTTTGAAACATGCCAACAACATCAGGAAAATGCAGAATAAATGGCAAAAGTGTACTTTGATAGAGCTGAGCGAACCTGTGGATGTTCGGGTTTGGTTGGTTCGGCCGAACTTCTGAAAAAAGTCCGGGTTCGGTACCAAACTTGACCCGAACTTTACCCCGAACCCCATTGAATTCAATGGGGACCCAAACTTTTCGGCACAAAAATGACTGTAAAAGAGTCCTGGAAAGTGCTAGAGGGCTGCAAAATGATTTTAGAACAATAAGCTGTCCCTTACAGCAACAGCAGGAACCTGACCCTATAGAACTAGAAGATGATTTTAGAACAATAAATGTCCCTCTAAGCAGTAGACTCTACCTAGTCCAGTCAGATTGTTCTGTAATGCAGGATGAGATCTGCAATCTGTCTCTAAAAGCAGTAGTAGTAGCAATCTCTACCTATCTATCTATCTGCAATCTGTCCCTCACAGCACCGGCAGCATCCTCTCCCTACACTACCCAGAGAGCATGTGACATGCAGCACTAAGTGACTCCAGCATATAAAGAGGCTGGGTCACATGATGCACTGGCCAATCACAGCCATGCCATTAGTAGGCATGGCTGTGATGGCTTCTAAGGGCAAACCAGTGAAACGCTTGTTGATTGGCTGCCCTGCAGCTATTCAACATGCGTGATCAAATTCCCCCGGCTCCTGGCTTATTCTACGGATGGTGCAGGTGGCATCGCTGGCACGGAGGTCATTGGAGAGGAAACCTTTTTTCTTGCCATTTTTCCTGGATAAAACCCTGGTGGGAAGCATGTCGGCGCTATAGTGAAGGACGGACACAGGATATCTACAGCCAGCTGAAGGGAGCGAGGAATTAAGGATAAAAGACAAGTGCGGCCAAACAGAAGGAAGCGTAGAAACAAGGAGAAAGACCCCATTTACCACAGGCGTGATACCCCTGTAGGGGTGGGAAATTTCTGGTAAGTGCGGGCACATGAGGGGAGCACCTGTCACATCCTTAAAGTGGATATAGCATCCGGCACAAAAGTCACCTTTTTCATGAATTTCATGCTACTAGCGGTTGAAATGTAACATTGGGAGTGGAAATCTCTGCAATTCATCGATCCTATCAGAATTTGTGTAGTCTTTTACCTTACGGAGTTTTACGGATCTCTCACGGACTTCTTACGGACCACATGTTTTACGGATCACACTTGTGCATATTTTTCATTTTTTCACATCTAAATGTTTGGGGTATAACACTGTTATTAGTAATCCTTACCATTCATCACTTTTAATAGAATTTTTTGAAGTCTTATTATTTACGGGCTTTTTACAGACTTTTTACAGACCACATATATATATATATATATATTTTTTATTTTACTTTTATTTTTATTTTTATTTATCTGTATTTTTAATTTCACCATTGCATATATATTCCTCTCACATTGGATGGTTTTACGACACATATTTATAGGAATATCTGGTTTTGTGATTCACTTATAATTTTGCACAGTTGCACTTTATGAGTATATGATTAGTGAGACAGCGCCACTTCCAATTGTGAATTTTAATTTTGCGTGATCAAATAACCGAACCCAGAACTGGAACCCAAACTTTTTTTCAAATGTCCGGGTTCAGGTCCGGGTCACGGAGACCCCAAAGTTCGGTACGAACCCGAACTTTACAGTTAGGGTTCGCTCAACTCTATACTTTGACTGTAATTTATGAAAGAGTTAACAATTTATTAACATCAGACTTATAGTTAATTTATTAAAGCTTTCACATTTCTGTTTTAAAATGCCAAGCAAATATAAACAGCAGCAATGAAAGTGAACCTGGAAAATGATGATGGGAAGAAAAGCACTTGCAGTAATGCAAAATTATGTTGTGTTATGACATATTTTCCTCTGAGGTTGTCCTACTCCCACAATTCAGCTTTGCACCCTCTCCTGCTGCTCCACAGCTGACATTTGCATCTTCCAGGAAACCTTTTCTATTGTTGGCATCCTCCTCTAACCTGTCTAGGTTGACATGTGATGATGATACTTCAACAAATGAGCAACGAGGTTGCACCTACTTGCCACTAGGTTTTTGGCAGAAAAAATGTACCAAGTACACTTTTCTCCTTTAATGCAATTATGTATTTTTTAAATAGTCAATACATGTATTTATAATTCAATTAATTTGAATAAGCCTTCTGTAATCTCCTTTACAGCAACACTCAAACTGGAAGAGGGAAGGGCACATTGGGAACAAGGGAGAGTGGAGAACATTGAGTGATGCCTTTTTTAATGTTCATTTGGGAGGGCATCGGGAGGGTATTAACCATTAACCAAGGCCCATGGGCTGAATCTTGCCTGCCTATCAATTTCATGTGGCCCTTGCACCCAGGGCTTTTTTTTCAGCAGTAATATGGCTGAATGTTATTCCACAGGCTCTGGCTTTCGCCCTCCACTCCCTGCTTACCACTGTTACTTTTAAACACAATAGCCTTCTGTGTTTACAAGGACAGCTTTCCTCTCAGTGACTCTCACAGATCCCTGTCTGCCCTGCTCATAGAAGAAACAAGGGAGATGCAGATGCAGGTGCAATGTGGGATGGGGCATCATGTGATCCACATCTGCCCCGGAGTGCACAGATGCTGACCATTCATCTCTGTGCAAGTGAGAGAGAGAGGGACAACCGCCTACATTGCCAGGAGGTACTAGAGCCGGGCCTGGTAGGTGAGACACACAGAAGCTTTTTGGGGGGGGTTGATGAGGGCTGTGGAGGGAGATGTATGCAGAAGTGGGGGGATAAGGAAGAGTGGCGCAGAGGTCAGAACCAAGAAGGGGTGGAAGGGAAATGTGGACAGCCTGTGAAAGAGAGCTGAACCCTGCACACTGTGCCTAGCACACCCCTAAACCCTGCACTCTGTATGTAGAATAGTCCTTAACCCTGCACTCTGTACGCTGAGCACCCCTGAACTCTGCACTCTGTATGTTGTACACCCCTGAAATCTGCAATCTGTGAATAGGGCTTACTTGAGCCCTCACTTGGTATGCAGGGCACCTCTGAACACTGCACTCTGTGCATATGGCATCCCTGAAACTGCACTCTGTACTAGCACATCCCTGAACTCAGCACATAACACACTCCTGGTATTTATCCTCTCACTGTCGAGTTGGTTGAGTTCCTGCACCTATTCTCTGAGAAAAAATGTCCTGTATAAATGTATATAGTCTTACAGATACAATTGGCCCTTTGAGGACCACCATAATGCTGATTATGAAATTGAGTTTGACACACCTGTTTTAGACCTAGCTTCACACCTGCTGCAGGGGAAGTTGAGAACCTGGCTGTGCTGTAAGAGTGCCTGGATTAGGCCCCTTTCACACATACGGACCGTTCGTCCGTTTTTCATCCATCCGTTGATGGATGAAAAACGGACATCAGTGCATTCCTATGGAAAAACAGATGTCAACGGATGATCATTTAATTCCATCCATTTTCATCTGCTTCCATCATCATCCATCATTTTTTTGAACGGACAAAAGCCCTATTTTTTCATCCTTCAAAAAAACAGATCGTATGAAAAACCGATGTAAATGGACGAACGGCCCATTTTTGCATGAAAAAATGACTACAGGACTCAAGTAGTTAAGTACTCTAGCTAGCAGATGTAAAAAAAAAGGATGAAAAAACAGATGAAAAAATAATTAAAAACTGATGTAAACTTTATCTGTTTTTTCTTTCAAAAAAAGTGACTGAACTAATCAAACAAATGGCCCATATGTGTGAAAGGACCCTTAAAAATAAATGGAGCTCCAATGAATGTATTTCAGCTGTGCATTTAGCTGCTTGCCTGGAGTTTACAGTATTTCTAAAGGTAGGATGTACTGTAGAAACACTGAAAATGTAATTTAAGTAGACAAGCATGGTTTGTTCTGTAATTCTAAATCAGTAAACATGTATTTTTTACATGTTCAAGGTAAATGTAGCACTCCTGGGGCTTGATGCCCAAATTGCAGCATTAATGCTTAAATAAGCAATGTTGGACATCAAGTCCTTCACCCTTGTCTTCTTTATATAAAGCAATAGTAGCTGCATGCAGCACTCACAAAATGTAAATATCCTGAATAGCAGTAATACTTGTTTTTTGTTCTTTTATGCAGTAAGGATGTTTATTTTTCTGAATCTAGGCAGCTTGGTGTTCTATTAAAGCTTTCAAATGAATGAATAGAAAGTTTTTTTCCCTTTCCCTGTTTGTCTTACCCTAAGTGTTCAGAACGGGAATCAATATTATATTGACATATTCCAGCGCTATACTGTAGGCGGCAGGTGACCTATGTTCTTTGTTCTTGTCATTACAATCGTGTGTGCCAGAACACTGGTGTTTAAATATCTAGGTTACTTGCTTCACATTAAATCTCTGTGTGTGGTCATTACACACATTAAAAAATCTCTTTTGTTTAAATGTATTTTTTAAAAAGTATTTTTCACAGTATATGAAGTAGCTCCAATCATTTCAAAAAGGTGGTTTGTGTTAATAAAAAAAGTAATTTACTGCCAATGGATTTAAAGGACAAGTTTGCCCGAGTGACATGGTTGCTCAGATGATCACAATGACAGCAGAAAAAGTAGAAAACCTTTCTGCCTGACATCTTGAGTCCATTCATAATCCAATGCAAAGTCTAAATGTACTCAACTCCACACTCCACACTGAACAATTTGTTGTCACAAAGTGACTTCTTCTGAATGGGCCCGAAAGGACAGGCAAAGTACATACTGTATGTGGGCAAAATGAAAAAAAAAAAAACACATGTGCAGTAAATCCCTGCAATATACACTTATTTTATGTCTCATAGCTGTCAATTGTGATAGAAATGCATTAGGCTTAGCAGTGTTGTCAATCATTCTTGCGTTAGTCTCTGTTGGACTACAGAACATCGCTCTCATCCCATTTCTATCTCACCAAATGTGTGTGTGTGTGTGTGTGTGTGTGTGTGTGGGGGGGCTGTAGTGTTTTTGGTATCCCAGTGAAGCAGAGAAGGATTTGACAGTCCACTACTATAATGGTAGGAGCTTGCTGAATTTCTGGCAGATCAATTGGTATTTTTCTGCATACTAAAATGCAGTTACATCACATTTGATGCAGCTGCTGTTTGGCCAACAATTTCCACCTATCTTTTTCAATTGAAGGATGTCAGGCAGGAGGTGGCAACAGGGACTCCCATGGCATGAATTTTGGCCAATGCATCATGGACAGACTGAAATTTGCACAGTGTATGGCAAGTCTCTTGATGGCTGAGTGTATTATTTTATCACTACAAAAGAAACAAGCTTATGTATGTTACAGTGAAGAGTGTAATTAATTATACAATTACTGTAGCTAAATTGACACTATAACTCAATGTAGGGCAAGCAGACAATGTCTCTGTAAAGCCCTCACCTTACCTATGATTCTTGCAGCTCCTTGCTCCTCTGGGTATGGCAAAAAATGTGACTTGCTCCTCTGTCATATCATGTGGACCTAGCAGCCAATCGCTACATCTGAGCATTGTCATATGACTGGAGGTGTGATGTCACCACTCCCCCAGGTTGCTGATAAACCATTTGCAGCACTGGCTTCAGAAAACAAAGAACTGCAAAGGGAGTACAGGCATGGTGAATATAAGAGGGCTTAGAAATTTTTTTTTCCAGAGACACTGTTACTTTTTCTTGAATGTAATGACAGTGTCTCTTTAAAGAAGAGCTATCATAACAATGTTTATCTGAAAGTGAAAGAAGTTTTTTTAGTCAAACACTCTATACAATGTTACTTTGCAGAAATTTCTTTTCAAATATTATAGGGCCTGATCCATTCTTAAACTGTTGGTTGTGGGCTGAAGCTGGGGCCTTCTAAGCTGAAAGTGAGGAGTCATTCCCACTTTATTCTAAAAATCAGAACTCCAGGCAAAACCTTATATATGGTATATGGTTCAACTACATACTATATATGAGTGATTGTTTGCCCAACAAAGAATTTGTACTTCTATTCAGCCATTCCTGAGATTAACACAGCCTAGCAAACCAGCACAGTGCAGTTGGGGACCTGACTTTTCTCTATTGTTTAGCAAAAGTACAAGGTCACTGCCCTGCCACAAGTTCTTGATAGGACAATGAAGTGCAAGCAGCAGACTGAAGAGCTCACCTCTCTACTCAACTCAGTCTGCTCTCTGCTCTACTCTGCACATTCTGTATTCTCTATCAACACATGAACACTGCCAAACACCTGCATAGCTCTTACTACTGCACCCTCCCCCTCTAGCTTTCTAAATTCCACTGCACTGATTATTAATGTAAGCACCTTTAATTATTTTTATTAACATATCTACATTAATTAGTATTTTTTTTTGCATAATGTTTAACTTAAAGTACCTTCCAGGGTTCCTTCAGCCAAATGCTACCCCCTACAGAGTGAACTGCTTTCACTGGGTGTAATATTGCTGTGATTATCCCCACTCCTTCTGCAAAGTCTTCACACCAGAAAAGCAGGGAGAATATGGTATGTGTGTAGATAATAATGAACTGTGCTTGTGTGTGTGTAGGGGGGGGGGGGGGCATTGGACAGGTGGTGGAAGGGTAATGACTGGAATGACTGGACACAGTTAACTATGAGCTGCTATCAAAGAGAAGCAGCAGCTGCATTCATTCATCTCACATTGGTCATTCACACCCAGATGTCTTGGGCTGCTCATCAATTTCAACAGTTTCCAGCAAATTTAGGCAACAAAATAATTATAATAAAATAAACAATGTTTTCAAAATTAAGAGGGGGTAACTGCACAACAGAAATGTGTTTAGGGTTGCATGTGAAGCTGCTCATGTGTCACACCATAGTGTTAAGCTGATAATAAAATTCAATTTAAACCACACTAACACATACAAAAATGCATGAGATCTCATGAATCACTAGGACATCTCATAGAAAATAAATAAAGGGAGAAATGTTGTGCACCAATGTCCGTACTGATTCGCTAGGTCAACTTATAATAATGTGTACCTCCGCATCCATAAACTGAGTGCAAAGGATAATATGTGTCACAATAAGGGAATTAGGGCAAAAGTGCATATATGCATATTAAATTAATAAAGTGCAACAATAAATGTCTCCAAAAGTACCAATATCTCATAAGTGCAAACATGAAACCATAATATCACTAGCATACAATCAATGGACATACATTTCATATGATCTAAATATGCAACTCTGAATTGATATATACGCGATACATGATACATGGGACTCACAGCGGTATGCTCCAGTAAGAGAGAGAAGAGATGGGGGCCAGATGGTGAAGTATGTTTATTTATTAAAGTATTAAAACATGAAAGGTAAAAAAAGTAGCTTACATGGAAAATACCTAATCAAGTGCAAGGAAAATAAAAAAATAAAAAAACAACATTTTACTTGCACATGATTGGATGATGGAAATCGGTTGAAATGAGAAAATGAGTGCAACTGCACTTGCAAAGTACACAATCTATTTGATTTTAATAAATCAACCCACAAGTATAGAAGACATTAAAAATGCTATCACAGAGAGCAACTTTCCAACGATGGATGTTTCTGAAATTCAATGTATGCATATGGCTAGGCATTCCTCCTCTACCCTCCACAAAGTAAAAGTGCTTGTCCTTGGCAATTATTTGCTTAGACTCCAAGCACTGCATTCTGGGAAGCAGAGAAAAGGAAACTGGTGAACACCATGCTATGCTGATAGGATTCTCTTGGGGTTAGCAGCTGTGGACTGGGGCACGGTGCAAGAAAATCAAATTCTTGGCACTACTGGGTGTTTGCTATAAATCAGTGACAACATTATTTTTCTGTGACTCCACAACATGTTTGCTTTACCTTCATAAGAGTTTCTCTCCTTTTCTGAGCCCTACTTGATGTCAGTATGGAGTGTATAGAAGACATTAAAAATTATATCACAGAGAGCAACTTTCCAACGATGGATGTTTCTGAAATTCAATGTATGCATATGGCTAGGCATTCCTCCTCTACCCTCCCCAAAGTAACAGTGTTTAGCCTTGGTAATTATTTGCTTAGACTCCAAGCACTGCATTCTGGGAAGCAGAGAAAAGGAAACTGGTTAACCCCATGCTATGCTGATAGGGATCTCTTGGGGTTAGCAGCTGTGGACTGGGGCACTGTGCAGGAAAATCAAATTCTTGGCACTACTGGGTGTCTGCTATAAATCAGTGATGACCCTTTTTTCTGTGACTCCACAACATGTTTGCTTTACCTTCATAAGGATTTATCTACTTTTTTAGCCCTACTTGATGGCAGTATGGAGTGATATGTTTACCTTATGACATTTATAGTGCCTTGAAAAAGTATTCATACCCTTTGAAATGTTACACATTTTGTCATGTTATAACCAACGTAAATGTAATTTATTGGGATTTTATGTGATAGACCAACACAAAGTGGTACATAATTGTGAAGGGGAAGGAAAATTATACATGGTTTTCAACTTTTGTTACAAATAAATATGTGAAAAGTGTGGTGTGCATTTGTATTCAGCCCCCCCTGAGTCAATACTTTGTAGAACCTCTTTGTGGTTATGTCTCTACCAGCTTTGCACATCTACAGAGTGACATTTTTGCACATTCGTCTTTGCAAAATAGCTCAAGCTCTGTCAGATTGAATGGGGAATGTCTGTGAACAGCAATTTTCAAGTCTTGCCACAGATTCTCAATTCGATTTAGGTCTGGACTTTGACTGGGCCATTCCAACACATGCATATACTTTGATCTAAACCATTCCATTGTTGCTCTTGCTGCATGTTTAGGGTTGATGTCGTTCTGGAATGTGAACCTCCGCCCCAGTCTCAAGTCTTTTGCGATGTATTTGGTTCCATCCATTTTCCCATCAACTCTGGCCAGCTTCCCTGTCCCTGCTAAAGAAAAGTATCCTCACAACATGATGCTGCCACCACCATGTTTCATGGTGGGGATGGTGTGTCCAGGGTGATGTGCAGTAATAGTTTCCTACCACACATAGCGTTTTGCTTTTAGGCCAAAAAGTTAAATTTGGTCTTATCTGACCAGAGCACCTTCTTCCACATGTTTGCTGTGTCCCTCACATGGCTTCTCGCAAACTGCAAACCAGACTTCTTATGGCTTTCTTTCAACAATGGTTTTTTTTGTTGCCACTCTTCAATAAAGGCCAGATTTGTGGTATGCATAACTAATAGTTGTCCTGTGGAAAGATTCTCCCACCTGAGCTGTGGATCTCCGCAACTCATCCATGGGCCTCTTGGCTGCTTCTCTGATTAATGCTCCCCTTGCCTGGCCTGTCAGTTCAGGTGGACGGGCCATGTCTTGGTAGGTTTGCAGTTGTGCCGTACTCTTTCCATTTTCGGATGATGGATTGAACAGTGCTCTGCGAGATGTTCAAAGCTTGGGATATTTTTTTTTAAAACCTAACTCTATATTAAACTTCTCCACAACTTTATCCCTGACCTGTCTGGTGTGTTACTTGGCCTTCGTGATGCTTTTAGTTCACTAAGGTTCTCTAACAAACCTCCTGAGAGCTTAACAGAACAGCTCTATTTATAGTGAGATTAAATTACACACAGGTGGACTCTATTTATTAAATAGGTGACTTCTAAAGACCATTGGTTCCACTAGATTTTAGTTAGTATCAGAGTAAAAGGGGCTGAATACAAATGCACGCCACACTTTTCATATATTTATTTGTAAAACAATTTTGAAAACAATTTATAATTTTCCTTCCACTTCACAATTATGTGTCACTTTGTGTTGGTCTATCACATAAATTCCCAATAAAATACATTTATGTTTTTGGTTGTAACATGACAAAATACGGAAAATTTCAAAGGGTATGAATACTTTCTCAAGGCACTGTATTACATGTAACATCCATTAGCAGAACATTCATGTGAAACTATTGGCACCAGAAGCAGCCTAAATGAATCTTGCTTTTACTGCACCATAATGTGCAATTGGCAGAGCTGTGGCAAAATGTTACTTTTTTTTCCCTATCTACGCTTTTATAACAATTAGTGGATGAAAGTAAAAAACATAAAATATTTTCACATTAGTTTTTGCCATAGTCAATGGGCCTGTATGTTACCACTACACTTCTAATTGAGCATGACTGTTCTAATATGAATACTGTGGGGTGTTAGCACAATGGGGATCACTTTCCCTGGAAAAGGTAGTCCAAATGGCAGGTTTTCTTAAAATCTGACTTGTAGCCAGGTTTATTTACAAGGTTGCATGTAAAATCAAATAAACAAAACATAAATAAACCCTTGCCATCCAGGCACTAACTAAACATATCCAGTTTTCCTTACTCAGGGGTGAAGGCTTTTCCCGGTTACCCAAAAAACAAAGACAATGAAAACCTTTTTGTTTCAGTCACAAAGCAAAGTTCAGTTCAGCAGCTTTCTAAGGCTTTGGCTTCCTGAGTCCAGGTCAAGAGCAATCCTCTGATCCAGACCTGCTTCCTTTATACCACCTGTTGGTGGACACAAGTGGACCGGAAAATCTGGTCCGGAACCAACTCTGCCAAGGTGGCTGGTAAAACCCACACCGGATTCCACCTTAGTTTCCTGTAAGTTTCCTTCAATAAATTTGGAATTTTGCATCAACTTGGGTGTGCAGCCGTCCTATATTCTACCTATACTTAAGTCTGCAGCAGTGACAGGGCGGTCACCCCACCTGATGCTGATGCAATTGCAGCCAACTAAGGTTTCACCTGGAGCAGTTACCTTCCGGTGTCTGTTTGGAGTTTCATTGCAATACTTGCTCGGTGATCCCAACACACACTGGTTTGCAGCTTGAAATACAAATTGTTCAATTATGGAAAGCAGCATGGATATGGACAAAGGCATGGCAGGGGCTCGATACATCAAAATCTGGGGTATGTCATAGGAGAACCCTCTCAGGTCTGCTATGAACCGTGGTTTACACATGGTAGTTGATGATTATACAAGTTCCTTGAGATATTTGTTCCGTAAGATGGAGAAACTTATGATTAAAGAAATGAAAGCATACTGGGACAAAAGTATCCTGACTGACTATCTCTCCCTTGAAAGAATTTCCGAGGGGTTTGCACATTAAAAAATTCCCAACGTATGAATTGACAGATGAGAGCCTCAGAAAACATTGGACTAATACGCTATCGCTTTGAACATTGGAGCTTAGGGGCATCATTGTGCAATCAAAATCAGAGATATTATTATTATTAATGACAATCTTTCCTTAAAGGAACGTAATGCTCTTTCTGGGTTGGGTAAAGATTCTTCTATTGCCATTAAAAGCTGAGACAAAGGTGGTCTGATAGTTGTTCAGCACCTACTTATGAAGCGGAGGCTGTCTGACAATTGTCAGACCAAGCCACCTACATTAACCTTAAGGGGAACCACACCAGGGAGTTCAAAGAGGTCTTGCAAATATTAATCCAAAAAGGGTCAGTTTGGGCATTCTATCAATAAAAGAAAGTGAGGCTATGGTACCAGACTTTCCAATTTTTCCTATTTTCCACCATTTCCCCAAGACCCACAAGAGACTAACCGCCCTTGTGGGTCATCCCATAGTGGCTGGGATTGGCTCTTTAAATGAAAACCTAGGTTTTTGGGTTGACTGCCAATTACAGCCACTAGTGAAATTGCTACCTAGTTACTTGCGTGGCACCAAACAGCTTTTACATCTTTGTGATAAGGTGGAATGGGTAAAGGGGATGTTTGGATAACCAGTAATGTATCTAGCTTGTATTCATGGTACTCTTGGTACTCTTGGTTTGAGAGCTGTGGAATATTTTCTAGATCAGTACAGTGGTTATACATCCATTTTGAAAGAATACATCATTGAGTGTCTTGAATATCTCCTCACACACAATTTTTTAAGTTTTGACACTTCTTTCTACCTCCAGGGATGCAGGGCATCCATGGATGCCCATTTTTCACCCTCTCTTGCAAACCTCTATATGGGTTGGTGGGAGAGGGTGTTTATTTTTGGAGATAGAAATAATTTTCGGTCAAGTATCAGGCTATACTGACGCTACATCAATGACCTCTTGTTTATCTGTCCAGGTACAGTAGAGACCGTGGAGGAATTTTTACAGTACCTTAATGATAATACTTTGAACCTCCATTTTACTGGTTCCCTTTATGATACGTCCATTCCTTTTTTGGATGTGGTGTTGTTACATGAGAATGGACATGTCGTCACCAGTCTTTACAGGAAACTCCTGTCAGGAAACACCCTCCTTCGAGCAGATTCTGGGTACCCTGGACATGTCACACGGGGTATCCCCGTGGGACAGTTTTTAAGGTTGCGCAGGGTCTGCAATAGGGAGGTGGATTTCCAACAGGAAAAGGGTAAAATGTGCGACAGGTTTTGTAAACATGGATATAAGACCCAAGTGTTGCATAGGGCTATCCACATTGCTGAGGGCAACTCTAGGGAACAGTAATTGTATAACACCAATTTTAAAACTGATGGGATTAGAGTTCCTATCTTTTCAATAGCATATAGCCTGAAATTTAGGAAATTTAGAAAGATTATAGAATGTCATATTCATGGTTTATATGAAGACAAACGATACAGTAGCATTTTTTCAAGGGGATTTAAACAGTATCTATCCACCCTGGCTAACACTTTATCACCTAGCGACTTTACTTCTCATGTCCATAAAAGAACATGGCTAGATCTTACAGGTCTATATGAATGTGGAGGAAGCGGTTGCCCATGCGGTTGATTAGGGGTGATTGATTTTGCTCTACCAATAATCAACGGTCTTTTAAGACAAATGCATTTATCAATTGTAACACTAGAAATGTGGTTTATCTTATTACCTGTAAAGCATGTGTTATACAGTACGTTGCCGTACCACGCGGAGACTCCATGATCATTTACATGATCATGTGTATGATGTTGCAAAGGAGCATGAAACAAATGTAGCCAGACACTTCAATGAAGTACATGGGGGGGGGGGCATTTCTTTGTTGCAGATTCAGGGTATTGAGAAAATCCAGACACCAAGAAGAGGTGGTAATATATTTAGACTATTATGCAGACATGAGGTGTTCTGGATTTTTTCTTTGCAGACAAGGAAACCAGGGGGCTTGAATTTTGAGTGGGACTTGTCCCATTTTTATAATTGACAGGGCGCTTTATTTATTGTGATGGTAGTTTTATCCAACAAGTAGTCTATTGAAATATTAGTTATAATGTATTATGTTGAAGTATTGGATGAGACTCCATCACTTGCGCCTCTATCAGTTATACATCGGGTGCTGGTTCCCACTGCTGTGAGCCAGGAGATCAGGTGGGATTTGCACTGCACTACGGTGTGGGTCGCATGCGATCTTTATGCAATGCGATTTCGGCCATACAGGTAGTGTGGCTAGAGTCGCGTCACATTCAGAACAGACTCATACAGGACCCTCCTTTTTTTGGTCTGGTAGCGGTGTGGACTGCGGCCGGGAGACATGCCATGCGGGAGCCTGCAGTGGATTCGCAGGGTTCCCACGTTGCAGCAGTGTGAACCGACCCTTATATGGTATTTTCACTCCAGGTATTCATGTGTGCATTCTTTTTGGCTCTCTTTTTTGTTTTTGTTTTTATAAAGAATGAGATGTATGCTGCATTGTTACTATTTTTGTTTTGTTATTTTGTGTCCTTTATTCTCAGGGTATGATCACATGATTGTGTTGATATACATGTGTGTTTTCTTCATGTGCTTTTTCTAATAATGAAATATCACATTTGTATTATTAGTTGTTCATTTTTTTAAATTTGTGTGGATATCCTGAGTTTGGTCACAAGCAGCAAGACATATGGATCGAATAATAGAAGCAGTTGTTGTGATCGTTACATTTGAATTAATCAATTATGTCATGTGATCATGCGATTTTGTATATTAATGGAACTGTGTTTGTATCTAGTTGGACTTTGATGAAGCACGCCACCCGCGTGAAACGCGTCATCTTTTGCCCCACCATTTTGCTTTTTGCCATTGCTCGTCTGTTTTTATCTCTTCAATAAATTTGGAATTTTGGATCAACTTGGGTGTGCAGCCATCCTATCTTCTACCTATACTCAAGTCTGCAGTAGTGACAGGGCGTGCACCCCACCTGATGCTGATACTGATGCAATTGCAGCCAACTAAGGTTTCACCTGGAGCAATTACCTTTGTAAAACTTGAAGGGCCCCTCGGGGGTAGAAAACATAGGAGTATCTGCCAATAACCTTTAGTCAGATATAAAGTAGTTATGTACCGGGCAATACCCAATCTGTCAACAAGCTTGTCGACCCAAGGCATTGGATACGCATCGAATTTGGACACGCTGTTCAACTTTCTGAAATCATTACAAAACCTTATAGTTCCATCTGGTTTTGGGACCAACACTATGGGACTTGACCAGTCACTGTGGGACTCCTCTATCACGTCCAGCTCTAACATGTTCTTTATTTCATTTGCAACTGCTTCCCGCCTATTCCCATATTCTATAGGACTTTACATTTACACGGACGCTTGGTTCCGTGATTATGTCATGCTGTATAACTATGGTCAATCCGGGCAGGTGAGAGAAAAAGTCTCTATTATTACTCACAAATTCTTTAACGTCCTTCTGTTGGGCCACTGACAAGGTTTCAGTTATGGGTACTTCTGAAGTCACAGTGGACATGTCCTTTTGGGGGTTGGCATTGCCAGTAAAGTCTCTCTGTCCTTCCATGGTACCATGGTTTTTTACGTGATATATTTGCTTTGGTTTCCTTTTCCCTGGCTGGTAAACTTTGTAGTTTACCTCCCCTACTCGTTCCATAATTTCAAAGGGACCTTGCCACTTTGCTAGGAATTTACTCTCAACTGTGGGGACTAGTACCAGCACTCTATCACCAGGGCTGAAGACCTAGGTCTTGGCATCCCAATTATAAACCCTTCTCTGGGCCTCCTGGGCTTGCTCCTTATGTTCCTGTACAAGCAGCATTGCTGCAGCGATTCTATCTTGCATCATTGAGATATGCTCGATGATGCTTCTACAAGGCGTGGTCGCTCCCTCCCATGTTTCTTTTGAAACATCTAGCAATCCCCTGGAATGTCTACCATACAGTAGTTCAAAAGGAGAGTAACCTGTAGATGCCTGAGGTACCTCTCATATGGCAAACATGAGGTATGGCGGCAAGAAATCCCAATTTCTCCCATCTTTGTCCACCACCCTTTTTAACATGCTTTTGTGCTTTTTGTTAAAACTCTCCACAAGACCATCAGTTTGCGGGTGGTAGACAGATGTATGGAGATGGGAGATTTTGAACAACTTAAACAATTATTTAGCGACTCGGGACATAAATGGGATGCCTTGATGGGATACCAACACGACTAAATACCTGGACAAGCTCTTTAGCAATAGTTTTATCTGAGGTATTATGCAAGGGAATGGCTTCAGGATATCACGTGGCATAGTTTAGTATTACCAATATGTGCTGATGGCCCCCAGGCAGACTTTACTACTGGTCCCACAAGATCCATGCCAATTCTTTCAAAAGGCACTTCAATTATTGGTAAAGGTACCAGCGGACTGCAAAAATGAGGCAATGGCGCAGAATACTGATACTCTAGGCATGACTCACAATATTCTGCATATAGCCTGGTCCAAAAGAATCTCTGGGTTATTCTCTCCTTAGTTTTCTTTATACCCAGATGTCCCCCCATTATATGACCATGGGCAAAATCTAATACCATCCGGCGAAAGGGTTTGGGAACCACTAGCTGCTATATCTCCTCCTCCCCTTGCTTTACCACCTGATACAGCAAGTTATTTTTAAGAGCCATGTAGGGAAAATACACCCCTAAATTAGGTTCAACAGGTTTCCCATCTATTATCTTAATGTTTTCTCTGGCTCTATTGAGTGTGGCGTCTTTTAGTTGTTCCGTACAAAAATCATCTTTCCTGACCTCTTAGTCAGGCACCACATTCTGTCCACTCTCACTATTAGAGACAGAGATAATTTCTTGATCATCAACCTCCAGCTGGGGGCTGGATTCCAGTTCCTCTTGCTCCCCGGCCATTACAGAAAAAGGAAAAGGATCTTCTCCTTCCTCGGACACGCTAACAGTTTCCCATTCAATTTTGTAATCAAAAGGGTCTGGAGTGAGTTCCAACATTTCCTCAGCAGGGGAAGCTCTGTCCTCCTGGCTCATTCTGTTTTCCCATAAACTCCAAAAGTGGGGAAAATCTCTCCCCACTAGGGCTTCATGAAGCAGTGAGGGTACCACCCCCACTGAATGTGTCACCATGCCCCAAGGGATATCAATCTCTACCACAGCAGGCTTGTAGTTACATGTGTCACCATGTATGCAAATAGCCCCAGTAGTGCTAGGGTGTAACTTTGCGGGATTTAAACAATCACCTTTGACTAATGTCACCACACTACCAGAATCTAGCAGAGCTGTGACTGGCTTTCCATCAACTGAAATTACACAAATTTGTTTTTCCATGCCTTCCTGACATGTTGCAGTACATGCCATCTGTGCAAAAAGAGACATGCAATTTTTTTAAGTAAGCATTATCACATTGCATTGGTTCATCAATTAGGGAACAGTTAGCATCCTCAGAGACCTTCCTGACCTATTTGGTTAGTCTCTAGGTTCTGAGTCCGTAGTCTCATTATCTGTGGCAACAGTCTTGTAATTTTTCCCCATGCCCTTGAACCCTGGAACAATCCTCCGGGCGACTTTTCCCCCCTAAAGACATTGGAGTGGGGCACAGCTTGGTTAAACAAGTCCTCGGCAGCAGTATATCTCTCCACCAGATCCACCAGCTGGTTTGAAGTCTTAGGGTCCCCATGGCTGACCCACTTCCTGTAAGTGGCAGGGAGCGCCCATAAATAATGGTCCATGACCACACGCTCCACAATCTTAGGGCCCAGCAATGTCTCTGGCTGCAGCCATTTCTTGGTGAGGTGTACCAAGTCAAACATTTTGGGGTGGCTTGTCAGTACTGTATGACCACCGATGCAACTGTTGAGCACAGACTGCAATTGTGATGCCCATGCATGCAAGCATCTCGGCTTTCAGTGTCTCATAATCTTGGACAGCATCTGGTTCCAGTTCATAATAGGCCATTTGGGGTTCTCCTGTCAGAAAGGGCACTAGCAGTCCTGCCCATTGCTCTTTTTGCTTTCCTGCTCGAACAGCGACTCTTTTAAAAGTTACCAGGTATGCTTCCACATCATCTGCAGGTGTCATCTTCTGCAGGAAATAGCTGGCACGCACCATTTTCTGTTCCACTGGCAAAGGACTTGCAGATCCTTTCTTTAACTTCACCAGGGGCTCCGCAAACTGACGATTTGTCTCCTGCTGGGCTGCAATGGCCTGGCAATTTTCCTCCTGCTGGGCTGCAATGGCCTGGTGATTCGACTCGTGCTGCTGGGGATTTGCCTCCTGCTACGCTGCAGGGGCCTGTGCAACCTGGCAATTGGTTTCCTGCTAGGTTGCAATGGCCTGCAGCAGGGCTTTTAGCACATCCTCCATCTTTCCACTTATTTAGGAAGATTCCCGCTGAAAGTCCACCATGTGTGGGGGGTTAGCTTAATGGGGATCACCTTCCCTGGAAGAAGGTAGTCAAAACGGCAGGTTTTCTTAAAATATGACTTGTAGCCAGATTTATTTATAAGCTTGCATGTAAAATCAAATAAACAAAACAGAAAATAAATCCTTGCAATCCAGGCACTAACTAAACATATCCAGTTTTCCTAACTCAGAGGTGAAGGGCTTTTCCCAGTCACCCACAAAACAAAGACAATGCAAACCTTTTTGTTTCAGTCACAAAGCAAAGTTCAGTTCAGCAGCTCACTAAGGCTCGGTTCACACCTAGGCGACTTGCAATCCGAACTGTATGGCCTGATTACTCCATGGCAGTGGTCCCTAGTTCCTGAACAATCACCTCCCACTCGCCGCACAGGTGTTTTTGCTGGCGCAGACCCGACCCTAGTGGGACACGTTGCAGCAGTTAGCACATTAGAACTAGCAGATAGTAGTAGCAGTGAATACAAGACAGAGCACGGGGGTGATTAGGGTGTGCCTGGGCACACCTGGCACACCCTGTGCGCATGACCATGTTAATACCATAAATAATAACACAATATTCGATTTTTTTAAATCCTGGTGTATATAATGAGTTTGGAAATTCTAGACAAATGCTTAAATAATGCATTACAATTTAACTAAACACATTTGATTTTAGTCAATTAAAATTGTTTTAGCCAACTAAAATGTACTGCAGATTGTATTTGGCTGAATACAACTAAAACTTAAACAATTCAGATGACTAAAATATGAATAAAACTAAAATGGCATTTTAGTCAAAAGACTATGACTAAAACAAAATCGAAATTTGAAGCCATCATTAATACTGTAGGTAACAAGTATTTTTAGAACTGGACAAGCAGTGCCAGCCCTCATTCTTCTCTTGTGACAGGTGTCATTTAAGTCTATATTTTCTGAGGAATAAATGGAAAATTTCCTATCAAATACTTACCGTAATTTTCCTTTCCTGATGGACTCCATGGCAGCATACGTATGGGTTAACCCCGCCTCCTCTCCACTCCTATAGGACCCCACTCCCATAAATTTGGGCTCAGAGCCAGAGGCTGTGTTCCGTAACTAGCCTACTACTGACACTGGGGTGGGAACTCCTGCTGCCATGGAGTCCATTAGGAAAGGAAAATTACGGTAAGTATTTAATAGGAAATTTTCCATTTTCCTGACAGACTCCATGCCAGCATACGTATGGGATTTAACTAGCCATACACCTCATGGGCGGGCAATGCTGAATCAAAGGCTTAATTCGTACTGTCAACAGACAGGCTCTTCAAACCACAATAAACAGAGGATAATGAAGTAGGCTCTGCATAATAATGAGCCATAAATGTATTGATTGAGGACCACAAGGCCGCCCTACGGACTACATTGGGAACAACATGCTGCGAAGCTGCCCTAGATGTAGAAACACTTCTGGTTGATAGTCCAAATTATTGTGCACACACTTGAATAAAAGTGACAAAGTGCTTCAAAAGGTACTCTTCAGTGCTTCAATAGAAGCTGCGTGCAAAAAGTGACAAGGTGACCGGTGACCCTCTTGTGCCCCCACTCACCAGAACAAATGGACCTGTTGCTTTGCAGTCAGAAAGTCAATCGAGCTGTAATCTGGTGAGGATAGCGGTCTTGATCGGGCAGTAATCCAGAAGTAAGCCACACATATACACAACAATATCCGATGGTTCCAGGAGTACTCAAAAAATGAAAAGAAATTCCATAGTGTACACTGTAATCATAATGAATTTATTGCGCAAAAGACTTCTACTTACAAAAGGCAAATGATGAGCAGACAGCAAACATGCAGTAAAAACCACCAAAGTGCTGAGATGGCGTGCGTTCCACTTCGCAACCACCGCTGGCGGAGATGACGACAGTGATCTTGACGGACTGGAAGTGACGGCAGACTGAAAGCTGCGCAGATGTGGGAAGAAGACTGACCCAGATTCATGTAACGATGAAAGTTAACATTTAGGTCTACGAAATGAGCCAGTCATCTGGCTGAATCCCAATCAAACTTCTCATTTTAGATGAGAAATGTTTTAGGTGTGTGAGGTCTATAGCTGGCCTCTGCAAGCCGTTCTTTATGACCATGAAGAGGGGCAAGTACATGCCCAGAAAACTTCCGCCTCCTGGGACTGGCACAGCAGCACTTTGCGACACCAGAGACCTTACATAATACAAGAGTATCTGCCTCTTTACCTCGGAGTAAGGTAAATCTGGGAAAACAAAACTGAGCTGAGGAGGAAATCCGAAGGCCCATGCGTATCCTGAAATGACCGTTTTAAAGTTCCAACAGTCGAGACCCCAACTCAGCTTCTCGGAAACCCGAGGTCAGGTTCACCTAGCAGACATTTGAAGGGACACCTGGCCTCTTCACCAGCTCTTCCCAAAATCCTGACCTGGTCTGTAAAGCGCGCGACCCCCGCATACTCTGAACATTGTCTTCTAGACCATGAATTCTTCCGGCCTAGCAGGCGCCGGTCCTGAGGCAAAACCCAACTGTGGTCCAGGTTCCTCAAAGGGATCTTCCACCATGCCTGCTAGAGGCAGGATCCCCAAGCCAAGGCCAGAGCCATGGCGTTTACTTAGCCGTAGCTAGGCAGCCTTTCGATGCTTCACATCCTTATCCCTGAATGGATAGAGCTTGGCCTGCTCAGAAAGGAGGTATATCTCGCAACCTTGCTCATCTAAAATGATGTCCCCTAGTTCTGTTAGGAATGGGGAGAATAGAACACTCTCTCTTAGGCTACATCTCCACTATTGCAACCCCAAAGTCGCATGATTCAGATCGCGACTCTGGAGTGCAACTCCGATGCGACTAAGTGCAGCCCTCGATCCAACTTTACAGTCTCTGGGTCAGAGCTGCATCAAAGTCGCACTGAAGTAGTGCAGGAACCTTTCCAGAGCTGCTGCAACTTTAAGTCGCATAAATTGGAATGCATGACAAATCGCACTGGAGGAAAACAGAACCCAAAGTGCTTACAAAACTTCCTCTTGTTTTGCAGGAGACTCTACAGGTTCTACTCATGCAAATGCCCTCTTCATAGCTTTGACCAAAAGGGCACCACAAGGGCAAGGTGACTCTCTGCCTCACTGTCTGAGGTCCTTATAGATGGATGGCATGGTTGGGATGGTTCCCGCTCTTCCTAGCCATCCTAGTGGGAGAAACACGCCGCAATGGCTAGTGGGCATTGCATGTAGCTTATACCCTACTCTTAAGGGGGTTCTTGCACCCCGCGCCTCACCAGAGACTTAATTTGATGGAAATCCTTTTCTCCAACCGCTCGGTCATAATATTGCTCACACAGAGACCTGCCCTCTGGGACCTGAATCCCGTATCCCCAGCAGGCTCCTTCCTTGGAGTGGCTGACATAGCAGTGAGTGCGGTGCCTAGAGAAGGATTCAGAGCTTCTGCTATGAAGGCTGGATCTTGACAGTGACTTATGATGACTAAATCTGGATGGAGAAAGTTGGTGTTGTGACCTAAAGAGGTCTTACTGATCTCATGCCATGTATTGTCAATCTGACCTAGAAGGACTCACAAAAAAAAAGCACAAAATAGGGTAGAAAGGAAAGGACTAAGAACCCAAAAGTGTGCCCAGGAAAGCGAGGAAAGAAAAGGGTTAAACGCACTCTCAAACTTGCTACACAAGGGCTGGCCACAAGAGGGAGCAGTAATATATCTGTAGTGTAAACTGCACAGATAGCCAACCTGCATAGGTGATACAATCACACAAAGAGAGCACACAAGGTTGTATTGCAGAGCATTTACCTGTGATGATTGCACACAGCATTTGGAAACTGCTGCAAGCTGTCCACAGAGAAAATCCCAAAATCAACAGTACTGATCGTTGATTGGATTTCTCCATTGCAATGATGCCACTGCTGCCCACAGCACACATGTGCTAAGTCCCTGGGCAGGAGTAACCCAGGGACACTAGGCCAGAAGAGAGAGCGGCAGACGGGTTGGAAGACATTAATGCCAGGAAAAAAGAAACAGACAAACAGATAAACACACAAAGTGTTGCCATGGAGTATGCAATAAAAAAGGTATACATCACCGCACACGGCCTCCCCCACAATTACACCTGGATACAGAAGACGTTGTTGCTGCATGGGCTCAGGGTGTTTATGGCCGCCTGCTCTTAGCTAGGCTATTAGGCCGTACTGTTGCTTTGCCTGCCAATGGCCAGGCCTGAGCTCTTCGTGGCACCACATCCATCATCCTTCTCCACCCCACTCATGGCTGGGGGTTGCTGGAGATTACACATGGTGCCGCATCCATCACCCCACTCACAGCTGGGAACTGCTAGGGATTTACATGGGACCGCATTCATCACCCTTCTCCACCCTGCTCATGGCTGGGGGTTGCTGGAGATTACACATGGTGCCACATCCATCACCCCACTCACAGCTGGGGACTGCTAGGGATTTACATGAGACCACATCCATCACCCTTCTCCACCCCGCTCATAGCTGGGGCTGCTGGAGATTTTACATGGCACCGCATCCATCACCCCTCTTCACCCCACTCACTGCTGAGGACTGCTGGGGATTTACATGGGACTGCATCTATTGCCCTTCTCCAAACTGCCAATGGCTGGGAATTGCTGGAGACAGCACACGTCTTCTGGGGCACAGCTTGCCGAACAACCAGGCCTCGATCGTGGATACTTTATCCAAGGTAAGACTTCAATCATTCTGGTCTTCAGGAGGAGGACAAAAAGGAACACGGCCTCTGGCTCTGAGCCCAAATTTATGGGAGTGGGGTCCTATAGGAGTGGAGAGGAGGTGGGGTTAACCCATACGTATGCTGCCATGGAGTCTGTCAGGAAATATTTTTTTTTCCTGTTGTATCTATTATAACTGGAAAAGGCTTGATTTTTTTCTTCTGCCTTGCAGTGTGCTTTGCAATTCTCTGAATAAGAAGACTTAGCCATGAACTTCATAAGTACACTTAACTCAACATGCAGCTGAAAAGGGTCCATATAATAAATCAGGAATGTCGGGTAAGCATAAATAACCTTATAGTCAACGTCTATTTAATTATACACAAGGATAGCACACAGTAAAGTCAATCTTTGAGCAGTGATATAGAAAAGAGTGATGTATGAAAATAGCAACTACTCTAATGGTTAATACATTGCATATTAGTATTCTTGCAGCAAAAAAAAAAAAAAAATATATAATGAAGCTTGCTTTATAGAAATTTGCTATCTGCAGTAAAGTGCTGGGTAACTGAAATAAACAAGGCCAGGACGAGGCTTAATGGATTTTGTGAAAGTTGCCTTTATGCACTGATTTTTCTACAGTGTCAACATGGTAGAGGAAAGTGTTTTAGAAAGTTGCTGTGAAGACTACCTCTGATGAAACCTTTTTTCACTAATGTTCCTTGATGTACTGCACTTCAATATAAAATAAAAATAGAACAGATGTTTGGCATTGCACAGGTTTCACTCTCCATAAACCTAATTAAAAAGTAAGCTACATAAATTTTAAAGAGGTCAACATGACATAAATGAATAAAATGAAGATGGATTTAATTGTGTCACACCTTCCTTATTCAGTATCCACTTTCCATATTATACCATCTCTTGTGAAATATTTGTGTATATTCATCACTCAGTCTCAATTAACCATGGGTATTATTGTCTAAACAGGACTGTTCTTTTGCTGTTGCTAATTACCAAGTATCAGTTTTGAATTTCCCTTGTGATAGTTCATTAACAACTTCAGATCCGCGCTATAGC
>BLSH010112741.1:566099-613753 GCA_018402905.1 Glandirana rugosa
GAGACTATCGCTCCCTAAAAAGTATACACATTACTTATCACAACTCGCTTGGGCCTGACATTGCAAGCCCAGGCATGGCTTGAAATCCCACAGGCACCGTGCCTGGGCCTGGGCCTGTAAAGTTTTTAGCAAGCCCAAACCAGGCCCCAAGACGATAAAATGAGGTGCACAACTCTTCGACGTCCCGTCGGTTAGTTGTTCGCAAAGTGACCAAACGGGAATCTTCGGTAGTGTCGGTACGGATGATTACCGTACCGACACTAACCGGCCACGTAGTACACTGGGTCGGAGAAATATTCGACCTCAGTGTCACGACCCCGAACGATTTTTGAAATGTCCGGGTCCGGGTCCGTGCCACGGACACCCTAAAGTTCGGTACGGACCCGAACGTTACAGTCCGGGTTCGCTCAACACTATTCATTACACATATGAAAAATCCCTCGCTATCAGAGACAATACTCTACCAAGATTTGAAAGAGCATGGAAGTACTGTGACAATTGGATATCCCTTTAATATTGAGTACTTAGTGGGTTTGCCATTTTCCTCCTCCTTTTATTGTTTGTCTTTTCATTATTTGTCCTTGTATTCTTATCCTCATTATGGACTACTATGAACCACTTGTATAATGCTGTAAACACCTGTTGTTGTACACTTTTAGTTTTTAACCTTCTATAATTAAGTACAGTTTGTACTATTATTGTGTATGTGTATTGCAATAAAAAAAAACTTACTTTAGCTTTAAATTTACAGCCTAAAATTGTGACATGCAATGGTCTTATTTAAGCAGACAACACAGAATGCTGGTGTATGTGTTAAGTAGACCTGAAGTCTATGCCAGAAGAACTATGGTCCCCATTGGAAAATTTCACTCCTATTTTTGTCCTGGTGACAACCTAAAATTTGGATTTTTTTTTTTACTCTTACTTTTGGCGAAATGGTAAACAGGGCAAATAGAGAGCTTGTATCTAATGGGGACGCGGATATCATTAAAAACATGACAGGTATTCTAATCTCTCTCCCTATTGTGAATGAATTATGTAATCATTCACATTAAGGGGGTAACATCTGGGGCCCCTTATCTGAAAGGTGGCTTCCAGTTTCTGATAAATCCCCCCACACCCCACAACCACTGATCCAAGGTTGTGGGGAAGAGCCCCTCTCCTCATCAACTTGGGATCCCCATCATCAAGCATGGTTGCCCCCCCCCCTTCCTGGCCTGCCAGGCTATGTGCTTGGATTAGGGTTTAGTATTGATTTGGGGCCATGCTATTTTTGTGTGGAGTTTCCCCTTAAAATCCACACCAGATCAATAGGGTCCTGTATGGATTTTTGGGTAGACCACGTGGCTTTTTTTCTTTTGCATAGGATTCCCTCTTAAAATCTGTAAAAGATATGAAGGGTCTGGTATTGATTTTTCAGGTTTCTTTTGCATGAGACCCCCAATATCCATACAAAATCTGAAGGGCCCGTCCTGGATTTTCTTTTTTTTTACAGCAATATTGACAAACAAAAAAAAACATTACAAAAATGTACTTTTCCCATCCAGCTTCTTTTTTGTAAAAAAATGGTATATGGACCCACACAAAATACATATTAAAGCCACAACCTCATTGATGAGGGTCTGGTATGTATTGTGGGAAGTCTTCATTCCATTTTTTTACAAAATAAAAAAAAACAAAGAAATGTAAATTACCAGCAATTTAAATGTAATGTTTACCTTTTTTGTGAATCCTTTTGCTGAAGTACTGTATATATCCTAGGCATGTGCCAATTTACATTCAAGTTTAGGGAATCCCCGTAGCAGTTTTTTTAAAGCAATAGTGCATTTTTAATCCTTCATTTAAACCCGCTCCCACCTGCACTATAACCGAAAGATGGATACAGGGCGGGCTTATCTTGCCGGGAGGGCATCCATGGACATCCTCCTGTGATCGCACTGCCCACACACCCCCTGTGGTGCACTCTGTGATCACTGCATCCTTAGGACACAGATGATTACATATCAGGGTAAAGGGTCAATCACAGTGGCCCTTTACCATGTGATCAGCTCTATCCAATGACAGCTGATAACGATGTAAACACAAGTCGGTTATCGGCATTCCTTTACTCATGCTGACAGCACGAGGAGAGGAGAGCCAATAACTGTCTTGTGTTAAAGGGACATTTAGACTGATAATCTGGGCACCAATTATCAGTGTCCCGATTATCAGTGCAGGCCCAACAGTGCCCACAGTGATGCCTATCACTGCTCACAAGTACTGCTAAACAGGGCCCACCAGTGCTGCCAATCAGTGCTCATCAGTGCTGCCAATTAGTGCCCATCAGTGTCACCTATCAGTGCTGCCTATCAGTGCTCATCAGTGCCACCTAACAGTGCCCATCATTGCTGCCTATCAATGCCCATCAGTGCCACCTATCAGTGCTCATTAGTGCTACCTATCAGTGCCATATATCAGTGCCTTCAGTGCCGCCTATCAGTACCCATCAGTGCCACCTATCAGTGTCCATCAGTGCCACTTATCAGTGTCAATCAGTGCCAACTATCAGTGCCAATCAGTGCTGCCTATCAGTGCATCCTCATCAGTGCCTCCTCATCAGTACCCATCAGTGCCACCTCATCAGTGCCCATCAGTGCTGCCTCATCAGTGCCTATCAGTGCAGCTTATCAGTGCCCATCAGTGTAGCCTCATCAGCGCACATCAGTGAAGGATAAAAATTACCTGTTTGCAAAATTTTATAACAAACTATGAAAAATGTTTTATTTTTCTACATTTTCTGTATTTTTTCCTGTGTTTAGCAAAAAAAAAACCCAGTGGTGATTAAACACTGCCAAAAGAAAGCTCTATTTGTGAAAAAAATGATAAAAATGTCATAGGGGTACAGTGTAGCATGACCGCGCAATTGCCATTCAAAGTGTGACATTGCTAAAAGCTGAAAATTGGCCTGGGCAGGAAGAGGGTAAAAGTGCCCAGTAGGCAAGTGGTTAAACAATATTAAGCGCACCGCTCCTTGCAAAATTGTACTTTATAAACTTGTTTTTTTTAATTTGTACCCCAGGGCAAAGCCAAGCCCCCATGCCATTTTTCTGCCAATCCCTTGCCTTTAAAATGGGGATAATTGATTTTACAGATTCAGCTCCCATTGACTTCAATTGGGTTCGGATTTTACATTCAAACTGGTGATATGTTCGCTGAACGTCCCTTAACCTGAACTCGGGTATGTTAGGCCCATCTAATAAACTTGATAGGCAGTCTAATGACCAACAGAAGGAAGACTTAAAGTTGTCAGCCCCCAAGAGGAAGTGCTTTTACTGGTAGCATCTCCAGATATAAGGCTTTGCAATGAATTCACAAAAATATATTTGCTTAAGAAAATTGTATACAGTGAGACGTGGTGGCAAACTATTGAAAAAATATTTTAGGCTTACATGATACTTACTAAGTAAAGGTGGCAACCAGTTGACATTGACTTCACAATGAGAGTCCAGAAAAGTTAACACTTCTCCTTTAGCGGCAGATGCTCCCAAAAGTCGAGTACGGATTAGTCCCTCTCGTTTCTTAGTGCGTATAATTCTCACTTTTGAATAGTATGACATATATTCCTCCAATTTTTCCTTGAGATGTTCTGCAGAAAGGGAAGACAGTAAACACCAGTTGGTTAAAACTATTGATTTTACAACCAAAAACAATTAATTTCAATCTATTATTCACAATTCTGTCATTGCATGTGGAATATCTGTACATTAATGTAAGTATCTGTACATCCTCCATCTGTGAGGTTATTGTTGTTTTTCACCAATTGCAACAGCTGGAACAGGATACACTTTAAAAATGTTTAATGCTACCTGAATCTTTCCAGTTTAGGATTCTATAAATTACAATCTGGGAAATGGTTGGATAAATGGATTGAAATACATTATGTGCTTCACAGACATATGCATTCCTCTTGGATTTTTCCTAAATTGTGTAGTATCATAGCCTGGACTAATAAAACTATAGTTAAAGTTGTAGATAATAAGGGGTAAGTGTGTAGTAACTTAGCACATTTGAATCCTACAATATTCTTTCTTCTTGGCAAAATCACTTTGTCAGGCTGTATGGGGATCATTGGTAACCAGAAACTCTCAGTTGTCCCACATTTTCTTAATTGGATGGAGGTCTTGACTTTGATATTTAGGTCCTTAGTTTGAAAGTGCAACAGTGGCCAGGATATTGACATATGTTTATATTTCCTGCAGAGACCTCCAACCTTTTAATATCTATTGCAAACACAAAGAAGGCACCCTGGAAAGAGAGAGAGATGAGTGCTGGGACTCCAAATGGTTGATCTTCATGCTTTTTTTGTTAATTTTGCCTGCAGCTCACCCCTTCTACTGTGATTTCACCATATATTTAATCAAGGCAAGACATTTAACTTTGAAAAATTGACCTATTGCTTAAAGTTGCAGTGTCTTCGAGCCCATACAATGAGGGAAAAAAGTACTTGATACCCTGCTGATTTTGTATGTTTGCCCACTGACAAAGAAATGATCAGTCTATAATTTTAATGGTAGGTCTATTTTAACAGTGAGAGACAAAATAACAACAAAATAAATCCAGAAAAACGCATTTCAAAAAAGTTATAAACTGATTTTTATTTTAATCAGTGAAATAAGTATTTGACCCCTTCGCAAAACATGACTTAGTACTTGGTGGCAAAACCCTTGTTGGCAATCACAGAGTTCAGACATTTATGGTAGTTGGCCACCAGGTTTGCACACATCTCAGGAGGGATTTTGTGCCACTCCTCTTTGCAAAGCCTCTCTAAGTAATTAAGGTTTTGAGGCTGATGCTTGGTAACTCAAACCTTTAACTCCCTCCACATATTTTCTGTGGAATTAAGTTCTGGAGACTGGCTAGGCCCCTCTGAGACCTTAATGTGCTTCTTCTTGAGCCACCCCTTTGTTGCCTTGGCTGTGCGTTTTGCATCATTGTCATGCTGGAATACCCATTCATGACCCATTTTCAATGCCCTGGCTGAGGGAAGGAGGTTCTCACCCAAGATTTGATTGTACATGGCTTCGTCCATTGTCCCTTTGATGCTGTGGTGTTGTCATGTCCCCTTAGCACAGTGGTTCTCAACTCCTGTCCTCAGGACCCACCAACAGGCCAGATTTTAAGTATTACCTTGGGGAAATGCAGACTAGAATATTGCAATCACTGAGCAGCAAATGATATCACCTGTGAACTATTTCAGTTCTCCTGCAAACCTGGCCTGTTAGTGGGTCCTGAGGACAGAAGTTGAGAACCACTGCCTTAGCAGAAAAACACCCAAAAAGCATAATGTTTCCACCTCCATGTTTGACGATGTGGATGGTGTTCTTGGGGTCATAGGCAGCATTCCTACTCCTCCAAACACGGCGAGCTGATTTGATGCCAAATAGCTCGATTTTGGTCTCATCTATCCAGAACACTTTCACCCAGTTCTCCTCTGAATCATTCAGAGGTTCATTAGCAAACTTCAGATGGGCCTGTACATGTGCTTTCTTGAGCAGGGAGACCTTGCAGGCGCTGCAGGATTTCCTTTATGGAGTAGTGTGTTTCTAATTGTTTTCTTGGTGACTATGGTCCCAGTTGCCTTGAGATCATTGAGAAGATTCTCCCATGTAGCTTTGGGCTGATTCCTCACTGTCCTCATGATCATTGAAATTCCACAAGGTAAGATCATACATGGAGCCCCAGACCAAGAGAGATTGACAGTTATTTTGTGTTTCTTCCATTTGCGAATAATCGCACCTACTGTTGTCACCCTCACACCAAGCTGCTTGGCAATGGTCTTTGTAGCCCATTCCAAACTTGTGTAGGTCTACAACCTTGTCCCTGATATCCTAGGACAGCTTTTTGGTCTTCGCCATGGTAGAGAGATTGGAATCTGATAGAGAGATTGAAATCTGATTGATTGCTTCTGCGAACAGGTGTCTTTTATACAAGTAACAAGCTGAGATTAGGAGCACTCCCTTTAAGAGAGTGCTCCTAATCTCAGCTCATTACCAGTATAGACTACACCTGGAAACCTGAAATATTGCTGATTGATAGGGGATCAAATATTTATTTCACTCATTAAAATGCATTAGTCTGTCTCTCACTGTTAAAATAAACCTACCATTAAAATTATAGACTGATCATTTCTTTGTCAGTGGGCAAACATAAAAATCAGCAGGCGATCAAATACTTTTTCCCTCACTGTATATCATTCTTAAAATATTTACTAGCAAAAACAACTGACATTTAATAATACATCTTAAAAATAATAGAATGAATGAACTGTTTAGTACATCCAGCAGCTGTCAACCTAATCACAGCTTCACTGTCTATTGTTTCCAGTGCTTAGAAAATAATACAGTAGTTTTGTACATAATGCTGTCACTAAAATGATGGATCTCTGCATGATAATACATATTTTTGAAGTTACCAGTAAGCATTTATCATATACTACATACAGCATATACTGAACACGGAAATGAGACATGACTCCTACAACTACATTGCTGCTGTTTTTAATAATCTAGATGTGTTTGAAAAAAAATAATGAAAAATACACAGACATCCATAGCAACCAATCAGATTCAAAGGCAATGAAGTCATATAAGTATATTTTCTGATTAGTAACAATAAATTAATGGATACATGTTATGGTGTAATTTTTATTTGGCAAACAGTTCAGAAAGCAACAACAAATCCCATGACTTTTCTGTGTTGGCTTCTAATGGGATTCAGTAGCTGCTACACAAATGTGTTCTTTCCATTGTAAGACTAGATATTTAGGTGCCTTTTACTAAAGACCAATAAAACACTGTTATTGCTGTTGTTAAGCATCGCAGTAAATTCCATTAGACTGATTTCTTTGTTTGCTAAACATGTGCTCCTTTTCCATTGGATGCAATTGTCAGCTATTTTTAAACTTGCCATGTTACTGAGTTAGGCTCAGTGTATTGAATCGCGGGCAGATTTGCTGTGAATCTGCCCGCGATTTGACAGTACTGATATGTGAATGGCAAAGCACGGGATGCATATTTGAGATGCTATTCATTTGAATAACAGCTAAAAACGCAGTGCGGGTCTGCCGCAATTGCAGCACACGATGCGTGTTGCCGCGATTGCAGCACGCTTTATTGCCTGACAATCACGGCAGACCCACGTCACATTTTGAGCTGTCTTTTAAATGAATGGCATCTCAAATATGCATCCTGCGTTTTGCCATTCATATATCAGCGCTGTCAAATAGTGGGCAGATTTGCGGCAAATCGGCCCATGATTCAGTACGCTGAGATGTGAATGAGAAGTGATGCTAAAGCTAAAAAAATTTTTTACCTGCATTCAGGTGAAAAAAAATGTTATATTTCTCTGTCCTCCTCCTTTCCTGTGTGGGGGAGAAGAGATACAGCCGTGCACAGAGCTAAATCCCCTCTCTTCCTCTTTACACAGGGACTTGAACAGCAGCAGGAGCCATTGGCTCCTGCTGCTGCCAGTCAAATGCACTGAGGAGGAAGTGGAAGGGCAGGGCTAAGCCCCGTTATGTGTGTCTAGGGAGTGCAACTCCCTAGACACAGAGCTTGGGAGCAAGCAGGCACCAGTTGCCCCCATCGCGTATGGCTTGCTATGGGGACAAACAAAGAAGAAGAGGAGCCAATATCTCTGGTGGGTAACCAAGAAGAGAAGGATCGGGGCTTCTGTTCAATACCATAGTATAACATGTTTGCTATTTTAATTACAAAAAAATAGACTTTAGTAACACCTTAAAGATGTTGCATTCTATGCTGTTTTGTTATACCAATAACACATTATAAAATTCTCTCCATGGTCCTGAAAAGCTTGCATAATACAACACTACTTTTAGCATTTTATCAGCATTGCATGCCAAACAAACAGGCTGGTATATTTATAGGAGGACCAGATGACGTTGTATTGTATCCATCACACACACATTACAAACCCACAGTTATTGTAGGGTGCTGTAGTGATTGGTGGCTACCATACAATTATAGGAACATGAGGATCTTCACTGGCACACTTCGGAATAGTAATTATTTTGTCCTTTGTTCACATAACGTAACAAACATCATAGACTGATGTTTGGGGACCTTGCAGGATCCCTTTTCAAGGCATAAAATAATCCTGCAAGGCCTCAAAACATCAGCCTGTATTGCTTGCTGCTTAATGTGAATAAAATACAAGATCATCACTAGATGAAAGTGTGATGGTGAATTTCTTTATTTTCCAACGAGCAGATAAAGCTTCCTGTTTTGTTCCTACCAACTTGTATAAACTTCAGTTTAGTTTGTGTGCTCTTAGTGAGTGCCTTTAAATATCAGGCAACCCTCTTAAAACTCCAGCTTGATGAACATGGCACCTAATACTTCTAATGGTGCCCCAGTAACTGGAGTAGGCATCGCGGGAGATTAACATGCCCTTGCCCTTCTAGGGGTAGGTAAGCTGTTACCCTTCCTCACTGAACAAGTAAAGGTGTTCTGTAGACTTCAGTCTACCATGACACGAAAAAAGCAATATAACTCTTTTATGGTTCTTTATCTGAAATAAAGGCAATATAATAGCCTTTAAATGCTGTTATTGGTTAGGCAGGGTTATGCAGCCTTGCCAGACCTATTCTGCCTGGGTTGTTAGGAATTGTAAAATTTAAAAAAAAATAATTATTAATTTGTGTTTTTTTCCCAAGGAATGGGCAGTTTGATTTTAAAATTTCCACCTCACACTTGTAGATATCTTACACAGGTTTTTAATAGCACATTGTGTTAGTTAGTTTAAAATATCGCACTTGAACCTTTATATCCTTGTTTTTAAAAGTTAGTGTGTTAATCAGAATGTGATGTTTACTGAGGCATGCAATTTTCTTTGCATTATCACAGTTTTGTAAAACACTTTTTTTCAGATTTCTCAGACACATATCACACTTTAGGAATTGTGCACCTAAGTATAAGAGACTACTTGTGAACTTAATATGAACTCTGCCAAACTTAGCTTTTCCAAGGTTAAAAAAAAGATGGGTTTTGTTGCGTTTCTTCTTATTGCCAAGAAACCTTCATGCCGTAATTATTTCATCCACTGTCTGAACTTGCATCTGTTCCTTCATATTATTTGTAATTATTGAATGCATAGTATACTTATAACTTATTTTAAATAGCAATATGAAATGTATCTTATTTATAGTCTTATAACCAATAAGAAGGGTAGCTTGAGTGCTTTATAAATGCAATTGCAAATGAATAACCAGTGAGTAGAATTTCAATTTCAAGGCTTTTAAGTCAAGAAGCAGGTTATGACTCATATGTTCATGGTTTATCTGCAGTAATGTGTCTTAAGAAAGTATGTTGTGTATGCAAATAATATGGACAGGGATGTACATAAATACACTCGGCTGCACATTTAATCTAGTTTACCATCATTTATGACCTTGCTTTGCAGTTTAAATACTAAATCTATAGGAGCATTCCATATTCACTGACCCCGCTATAAATTTGTATTCATGACCCTGATGTATATTCATATGTACATGAATACATAAGTGATGGAAATAACACACATCTGTTACAATTTTTTCTCCCTCTATATGGTTCTTTTACATTTAAAAATGCCATTAGTGTAAGTATAAGTCAGTGTCCATTATAAACTGGTGTTATGACTTTAGTTATACCTTTCCCGCTTATTACTTTATCATATGTGTTCATTTACGCTGTCTTTATGCATAGTTCCTTGCTTATATATGTGTGATATGCACTCCATATGTCATTGAATGTCTAATGTCGAATTCTTGACCCTCTGCAATTGTAATTCGTATTGTGGACAAAGAAAATTGAGTACTGTGCATGATACTTTTTTTATTTGCACTAACATACAATTTTTCAGGACAAGCTTTCGGTGTGTTTCCCCTTCTTCAAGATCCAAGCAGTACTGATTCACAAAATTTTTAGCAGAATGTGAATCAGTACTGCTTGGACCTTGAAGAAGGGGAGATACCCCGAAAGCTTGTCCTGAAAAATTGTATGTTAGTGCAAATAAAAAAGTATCACGGACAGTACTCAATTTTCTCTGTTGCAATTGCACTAATACGGCTACAATCACCATTACCACTGGTCCACTACAATCACCAAGCATTATTGTGGACCAGAAACACAATCCTGGCTTCTAAATTTCAGTTTGGCAATTTAAATTGCTTTCCAGAAAGATATTTGGCTTTCATATTGGCTAACATTGTCAGCCAAGCTTTTCGACAAACTTGGCATCAGGAAAGGGTTGTGAAGACCTACAGTTGGTCTAAGAGCTGTCAACTAAACTCTGAGATCAAGCTAACAATATAATGGCTATATTTATAAGGATATAATACTATTTTAACACTACTACCATTTAAGTAAAACACATTTGCCCATCAGGTTAGTATAAATTATGAACTTGTGCAGGCACAGTGAGTTGATTATCTAATGCTAATCTTCGCTTATACATATCACAAGCATTCACAGTTTTTTTCTACACATGAGGAGGCTTTCAGTGGCTGAGGAGTTATAAAACATGTCTAGGACAGGAACAATGTGCAAAAGACCAAAAACCCCAAACCCTAAAGTATTTATAAAACTAAAATGTTTTCGTTAGTTTTCGATAGAGTAATAAGGTGTTGGAAGGTACAAAGGTCAGCAGATGAAAACATGCGGATACAGCCGCCAAAATGACACGGCATTTACAATTATTGTATTTTTTTACTGTTTCTACACCCTATTTCTAAGCATTGGGACTTTAAAGGTGTAAAATCGAATATATGATTGATACACATAAATGTTCATCTCATACACTGTGTACATTTATGTGTATATAACATATATTAGCTTCAGTATCTTAAAAGTGTCAATACTTACAAATAATTTGTAGAGACTGCAATTTGGGATGTGGTGTGTCATTTCATGAGGCCAACAGTAGCATGGGGTAATATTTTTATTATCGTGCCTGGTTAGTGTGATTACCCTTCTTCATCTGCCCTGGTAACCACAGTCACCAGGACTGAAAGTGAGAGAAGTTAGACAATTCTAAATTTTGGCTGTCATTTCGTTTTAGGAGAGGAAAGGAAAGGAGGGGAAATATTCACACGGAGATACTTGTTCTGGTGACAGTTGTCTGAGAGGGGATTTACCACACTTTGGAGTGATTTGCTCTCACTTCTTGTTATGTCTACAAGATATGAGGTGATGAGGAATCTCTTGAATGTGCCACAGATGGCAAAAAAACCCTGACATAGGTTTTACCTATTCTCTACACTATCCAAAATGAAAAAAAAAGTTGAATTTTCGCTGCATTTTAAAGTGCTGATCTTGAGCTGTCAAATGGCTTATACAATCTTTTTACAGTAATGTAAATTTATTTTTAAAGTGAAAGTCCACAGAAAAAAATGCTTTTCATGACACATAATTTTGTAACTGATTTTATTTTTATCCTAAGCTGCTGCAATGTAATGAATCTCATAGCCAGGAGTGCCGGCGGGGGACCTGAGAAGGGGCAGATCAGGGCTGCTCTGTGCAAAACCACTGCACAGAGCAGGTAAGTATAACATGTTTTTTCATTTTCATAAAAAAAGCTTTACAATCACTTTAAAGAAGAAGACCATCTTTCCACAGAATTTACATAGTTCAGAGCAAGCAATGTATTCTAGCAATGAATACAAAGCTACTTCTGATTGGCCAGAGAGGTGGGCTGATAATGTCAATACCTCTGACTCAGCAAATGAGAGTACGCTTTGTAGTTATTGATAGAATACATTCCTTGCACGGAGCACCTGAGCCCTGGCCGGCTGGCCAGCCGGCTGAGACTCTTCTGTGTTCCGGGTACGACAGGAAGTCTCGGCTCAAACCCAGAACACAGTGTGGTATGCTGTATGTAGCTGCAGTCACATACAGTTTATACTGCACATCCAGTGGCCTCACAGGTTAGTGAGAGCCATAGTTTGTTTGGGCCAAGTTGGCCCAAATGAACTATGTAAAGTCTGTGGAAAGATGGAGTTCTTCTTTAAAGCATATCTAAAGAGAAATTGTATTTATAACAGCTTATCAATTTCTATATGTGGTGGCTGCATTTATTTTCTTTTTTAAGATTTTTTGTTTTTATTTTCACCTGGTGATCCAGTTAGTTACACAGTTGTTGTCCTAGGGAGGTTGCACTGTGGAAGAGCAATGTAGCCACTTTCAAACAGAGGAGTTTTCAACCTATGGAGAGGGTAAAGTTCGATGTACTAGTAAATCTAGATAGACTTAAAGTGATTGTAAAGTCTTGTTTTTTTTGTTTTTCTTTTGATAACAAACATGTTATACTTACCTGCTTTGTGTAGTGGATTTGCACAGAGCAGCCCAGATCCTTCAAGCAGAGCTGCAGCTCTGTGTGTCCATTCAGACACGCAGCTGAAGTTCAACCCCGCCCCCTCTCTCCTGATTGGCTATGTGACTTTGATTCACAGCAGCAGTAATCAATGGTGCCTCTGCTGTGTCTCAGCCAATTGGGAGGGAGAGTCCAAGACGGCCAAGGGACTTGTGGACATTGCTGAATATAGATGGGCTCAGGAATGTATTAGGGGGGCTGAGGGGGGCTGCTGCACACAGAAGGCTTTTTATCTTAATGCATAGAACGCATTAAGATAAAAAAAAATCTTCTGCTTTTTCAATCACTTTAACTAACAAATTAAGGCCTCCAGCTAACACTTGACTAACAAATCAAAGCCTTTAGCTAACAATTTTTAGACAGTTACAGAAACAGTGCATAATAATACAGCTAGTCTTTGAGGGGAGGGGAAACATTAGGGAGTTGGAGGGAGTATCCTGGATTTGAGCTTTAAGGGTTCATTGTTCCACTGGACACAGTGCAACCATCAAATATGGACACTGCTGTATGACACAGTGCAACCATCAAGTATGGAGGTTGATGCATATATATATTACCTGTTTGATTCAGCTGCATCAGTTCTCAAGTGTTGATATATATTGCAAATGCCCTATCCTATAGGTTCGGTGAAACCTTGAGTCTGTTCCTTTAATCTATTTGCTTCAGGAAGCCTGAAGCAGCTAAAACACTAATGTATCTCAGGTAGGCTTTAAGCATCCTCCTACATTGCAATGACGCACAGCATTCTTCCTGAGATTTAGGTATTTTGCACTATGAATTGCCCAGCATACACCACACATTTTTTCCTGACTCCAAACATTTCACACAAAGAGATAAAAATTGGAATTATTACCACCTACACATCTCAGGAAATGTGTGATAGTATCTATACACTGCAATTTAGTTTTTACTCATTAGCTGTAATTGTCTATTTTTCAAATTTTACATGATAGAGTCTCTTTCAGGTTGACATCATATGTAATCACTCTTCCCTCAAATCATATTACATTTAAATAGGGTTGGAGAACTGAGCACTTTCTCTGCTAAATTTTACTTCTTAAACTTGAATGTGAAGTATTGTCCTTCACTATCATTTTAAAAAGAAATTCTCTGAAAGAAATTATCAAGTGACATGCAAAATATCAAGTGGAATGGGACGCAATGGCCTTTAAATCTCTAGGAGACCACACGTTGAAGTCATTTATTAGCACAGAGCTCTATTCAGGCTAGTTCCGTGTGACTATAAAATATTAGACTATGATGGCTACATTTATAATCCACAATATTACATAAATTTTACTTGCAGCAGGGCAGACCTTAGGGAGTCGTCAGTATTTAAATTTTACACCGAGCAATAAATGGAACACCTTAGATATAGAGAAGTCAGCAATCCTGTCACCAGGAATAAGAGGCTGCCCAATTTGTGATTCAGAAAGAAAATATATTATTGGCTCCCTCACACTGTAGATTAGATAAGGCTGTAAATCAGAGATTTGATGTGTGCCAAGCGCCTTACTGGGCAGGAGTTGGCCCAGGATGTGACAAACAAGCCTTGTGAAGAAGTGATCCTTGCCTAAATGCTGTCAGTGCTTTGATGATAAAAGGCACAGTGGTGCTCCCTTTCACTGATAACTCATAAAGCATTACTAGATCGTAATAGTTAATACAGCTTCTTTTATCCAGCTTCAGGTTTGAATATTTATTTCTGGAATTTGGCATGCAAGATACTGATCATTTATCCTTATCCACCTAAAAATATACAGTGCCTTGGAATGATAACAGTCCTCCTTTTTGCATATACTATAAAAATGAAGGAATATTGTTTACATATTAGTTCATTTATTTTGTTATCTTGAACAGCAAAATATATAAAGTAGAATTTCGGCCCTAAAAAATGGTTCTGCAACACTTAAAGCCCAAGTGTGGCTAAAATTAAAAAAACAAACAAAAACAGAAAACCCAGTACCAGAAACATCATTTAAAGTCAGTAGCACGAGTCCCATTTGCTGATTGTTCTTCTGTTTATATAAATCTTCCTTAGTTCTGGGGATCTAAGAATGGAGGAGAAATCCGGTCCCTCCATTCATAGATCCTGTTTCATTCATGGAAGCTGTAGTATTGTTTCTGTGAATGGAGTAGGTGGGTGGAAAGGATGGGCATAGTCAGACTTTCTTGATATCCCCTTAATTGTACTGAATATAGAAATATTTCTACTAACAAACTAACAAAAGAGGAATTAATGGAAACATCCTACTAACTGTAAGTTATGTTCCTTGTACTGATTTTCAAGCTTGTGCACTGCTACTGAAATCAAAGCAGCGTTGTCTCTCATGTGGATTGTGGCTGCTTGTACTACAGTGGATGAGAAAATGAGACTTGTACTGCAGTGGGAGAGAAGATGAGAATGCATGTGGAATTCCATGAGGCAGCACGAGGCAGAGGCCGAAATATAAGTGGGAGGGTTAGGGTGATTGCAATCAGGAGGAAGGTTAGGGTGCTGGTGGTTAAACAAAACAGGAGTATTGGGGTGTTGGCTGTGAGGAGAAAGAGGGTTGATGTGCTGGAAGTGAGAATCAGCAGGAGCGTTGAGGTAATGGCTGTGAGGAGGAGAAGGTGTGGGGTGCTAGCAGTGAGGAGAAAGAATTTGGTGGGGAACAATACATGTGGAAAATTTGGGGGATCTACTGCCCATACCAGAGAGAGCTCAAGATGCCCCACTTTGAGCATGTGATCTGTGAATACCTCTTTGCAACATTTCCTGAAGCTGGAAGGATCCTCTGTACTAAATACATAGCTGCAGGGAGAAAAACTTTGGCCACATACTACACTCCCTTCCCCTTTATAAAAACAGGACAGTCATGCTGTCAGCTGACCAGCAATAGAACCAGAGCATGGTACACTGGCAACAGACAATATCAGAAACAGGGACAGTCAAATGTCAAGGTGGACAGTGAATAATAATAGTCAAAAACAAGCTGGCAAATTAAGAAACAGAAACATGGAAAATAACATGAAATAGAGCTTATGTATCTAAAGAAATATATCCTAGGTGCTAAAAAGGACCAGGCTTACATGATTTCAAACAAGAAGTTAGAGTTCCAGAGAGCCAAATGTGAATAGCAACTCAAAACCCCACTACCACTCCGCATGCCACGACACAACATTTTAAATGACTTCCCTCTACAAAAAAGATTTTTTTTTTAAATTACACAATATGCAATAATTCTGAACACATAAAATAATTGAGACAGTTCCATATTTTTTATCAATGGAATAAAAATGGCAAAACAAAAAAATACTGTATCACTTCTTTGTCAGAATTATTATTACTAATATCATTAAAACATATGGACTAATTTTACATCTAAAGAAAACAGAAATTGTGCTAACGTAAGGGTATTAGAGCTCCCACTTATATCCATGATTTCAGTGCAGTATAGGGCAGGAAAGTACAAGGATGTTAGCACTTCATCTTAAATAAAAGCAAAAAAGGTTTATATTTGTGCAGCTGTCTGTGTTCAGATGCACTTGTGAGTATAAGAATTATGCCCAGTAAACATATTATATACTTGTACTAGAAACATGAAGTATCCTGAACAAATTTCAAGTTCAATAAACTATTACCCACCTGCAAAACAGTTTGGCCTTGATTCTACAAGCTGCTAGATTTAGGATGGAGTCTTGTTACTTATTATTTTGCTATATATTGAATTTCCACTTGGTGATGTTACAAAGAATGAATTTCTGTGGTTCCTAATTAATGGATGGCTCTATGCTATCTGTAGTTAGTTTAGAGCCATCCATCCAAGGATCAAAAATTAACTAAATGTATTTGTTCCCTTTATGTAGTGGACAACGCTGTTTGCTGGTAAAACTGTCTTTTGTAAAAATGATTTGGGCTTTCTCTTGTGTTCCTAGTCCCGGCTGCCTTATGCACTCCATTAGATTAATTACATGGTGAGGTTAAAGAAAGCCACCAGTCTATCCAGTTCAACTTGAGTCTGTGTGCGTTTGTTTATATCACTACAATTTTCTATATTCATTTACATTGTTTTCACTAAGAAACACATCTAATTTTTTTTAAATATATCTACATTTCCAGCCAACACATCCAACTGTGGAAGAGAGTTCCACATCTTTACCGCTCAAACAGTAAAGAATCTCTTACATAGTTTAAAGCTGTTGTAAAGCATCTAAATAAACATTAGGGCAGTCATTGAAGCCACCACAAAATACATCGCTATATCAGCTGCTTATAAATATGTTCTTATCATATATTTTTGTCTTATCTTTATTTCCTCAGATGCCTGCTACAGGCCTCTCTTCTGCATCCAGTTTGCTATTGCTTCTGCTCTCTTTCTATGTCACTGGCTAATCATGTGCAGTAAAATTTAGCCAAGCTTTGTTTTCATCCTTGCAATATTGTGCTGCAATGCCATGAGTGCTGATGACCATGGGATGGCAGGAGGCTGTCTTAACTGATGGCACACTAATCATGTTGTAGAATGATGAAGGAATAATTGTGTATGCACCGGTGATGTCAGTAAAGAATAAATTGGGCTACATCTTTTGACAGGCTGGCGTGCGGAAGTGCGGAAGGACATGGGACAGTAAGTTACTTGCACTGTTTATATTGAACTAAAGTATGCATTGTAACATTACTACCACTTTAGGACTGAACAGCTTCTCATTCACCTTCATTGTGTGGCTGCATGTCCACTGATTACTGTGTAAATGTCATTGGCAGTGAAGGGGTTAACAGGGGGGTGAGCTAGGGGTTAACTGTGTTCCCTGAGTGTGTTCTATGAGAGGGCTGGGCTGTCAGGGGCACCAGAAATGTAACTGATCCTGAGTACAGGGATCAGTAGATCTCTGACATGCTGCCTGACAGAATGGGGGACCACCGTGTTTACATCTGCGGTTCCCCGTCTTTCTGCTCTGTCAAGCAATCGCAGCTCGCTGGCGGAGTTCGAGTCCACCCAAGCCGCAGCCACAACTCAGCAGAGTGTGGTGGGCACAAGAGTGCACCACCGGTGGCGCCCTCCCGCCCGCTACTGCGCACGGGCGAGCCGCCATTTATAGATGGCGATTCGCGCTAAAGAGCCACACTGCAGCAGTAAATGTACGAGAGCCAGTCAGGAACTGGTTAAAGTGGACGTAAACCCCATTCATGAAATCTGACCTGGGCACATATATCTGCAGTGTTTACTTATAGCTTTCCAAAGCCCTAAATACCATGACTTTCTGCTGTTCTGTTCCTCTGTTACCAGCATGATAACTTCTGACTAGCTCCCCGACACAGGAGATAAAAGCAGCTGGAAATTTGTGTTTGGGAGTTAATTTAGAGACAGATAAGCAGAGAGCTTGTCTATGCACAGCACAGCTCTGAAGGTTTCTTCATTCCTCTGCTTATGTGGAGGGGGTGTGTGTGTCCAATCAATCAACAAAGTGTATGCCCAGACTCCCCTCCCACTGCTACATAGTTACATAGTTTGTCAGGTTGAAAAAAGACACAAGTCCATCTAGTTCAACCAAAAAAAAATAGAAAAAATATATATAACCATACAATCCCATATACAATCCTTCACCCACAGTTGATCCAGAGGAAGGCAAAAAAACCCAGCAAAGCATGATCCAATTTGCTATAGCAGGGAAAAAAATCCTTCCTGATCCCCAGAGAGGCAATCAGATTTTCCCTTTATCAACTTTACCTAAAAATGTTAGTACCCAGTTATATTATATACATTAAGGAAAGAATCCAGGCCTCTTTTAAAGCAATCTACCATGCTGGCCTAAACCACCTCTGGAGGGAGTCTATTCCACATTTTCACAGCTCTAACTGTGAAGAAACTGTATTTGGAGATGAAATCGTTTTTCCTCTAGACATAAAGAGGGCCCCCTTGTCCTTTGTGATGACCTTAAAGTGAATAACTCAACATCAAGTTCAATATATGGACTACTTATGTATTTGTACACGTTCATCATATCCCCCCTTAATCTCCTCTTCTCAAGAGAGAATAAATTCAGTTCCTCTAATCTTTCCTCATAGTTGAGCTCCTCCATGCCTCTTATTAGCTTGGTTGCCCTTCTATGCACTTTCTCCAGTTCCCTGATATCCTTTTTGAGAACTGGTGCCCAAAACAGAACTGCATATTCCAGATGAGGTCTTATTAATGATTTGTACAGGGGCAAAATTATGTCTCTATCTCTGGAGTCCATACCTCTCTTAATACAAGAAAGGATTTTGCTTGCTTTGGAAACTGCAGCTTGACATTGCATGCCATTATTAAGCTTATGATCTACCAAAAACCCCAGATCCTTCTCCAATATGACTTTCCCCACTTGTACTCCCCCTGGTATGTATGGTGCATGCATATTCTTAGCCCCCAAATGGATAACTTTACATTTATCAACATTAAACCTCATTTGCCACATATGCCACATTTGCCAAACCTCATTTGCCCAATTAAACAGTGCATTGAGGTCTGCTTGTAAGTTGGAGACATCCTGTAAGGATGTTATTCCACTGCATAGCTTGGTGTCATCTGCAAACACTGAAATGGTAGTTTTAATCCCAGACCCTATATCATTTATAAATATATTGAAAAGTAAGGGTCCCAACACTGAACCTTGGGGTACACCACTGATAACCTTAGACTATTCAGAGTAAGAATCATTAACCACTACTATCTGAATTCGGCCTTTAGCCAGTTTTCTATCCATTTACAAACTGATCTTTCCAAGCCTGTAGACTTTACCTTACACATTAGCCATGTGTGGGCAACTGTGTCAAAATCTTTTGCAAAATCCAAGTATACTACGTCCACAGCCACCCCACTGTCCAAGGTTTTACTTGCCTCCTCATAAAAAGAAATCAGGTTTGTTTGACAACTTCTGTCTTTCATGAATCCATGCTGTCTGTTGCTTAAAACATTTTTTTTCTAACAAGAACTCCTCTATGTGGTCTTTTATTAAACTAGACTTTGATCCCTTTTTAAATATGGGCACCACATTGGCCCTACGCCAATCCAGTGGTACTATTCCAGTCATTAAGGAGTCCCTAAAAATTAGATACAATGGCTTTGAAATGACAGAGCTCAATTCTTTTAGGATCCGTGGATGGATGCCATCAGGTCCAGGTGCTTTATCTACCTTTATTCTGTCTAAATACTTCTGGACCATTTCACTTTTGAGCCATTGTGGATCATTTGGGGCTGTGTCACTACCACCATTATGGACACGGGCTCCCCCGTGCTCCTTTGTATACACAGTGCTGAAGAATGTATTTAATAAGTTTACCTTCTCTTTGTTCCCTGTCACCCACTCTAGATTATTTTGTAAAGGGCCTACATGCTCAGACCTGACCTTTTTACTATTAATATATTTGAAGAATTTTTGGGGGTTTGTCCTACTATCTTTTGTAATCTGTCGTTCGTTTTGAATTTTTGCGTCCTTGATTTCCTTTTTACATATTCTGTTATATTCTTTGTAACATTTAAAAGATGATAGTGTTCCTTCATTTTTATATTTTTTAAATGCTCTTTTCTTATCATTTATAACTTTTTTAACTTTGGCCGTGAGCCACATAGGTTTTATTTTTAGCCTTTTAAACGTATTGCCCATGGGAATATACTATGCAGTAAGTTTGCATACAGTCTTTTTGAAAAATTCTGTGTTCATCAATGCCAATATTCCCTCCCAGTCTAAGTCCTGGAGAGCAGCCCTCATCATTGTAAAATTTGCTCTCTTAAAGTTAAGTGTTTTTTTATCTTTCCCATGTGTGTTTGTTGCTTGCATCTTACATTAAATGAAATCATGTTATAGTCACTGTTACCCAGATGTTCTTTTTTATGAATATTAGTACTAACCTCTGCGTGGTTTGAGATTACTAAAGCGTCTTTCCTAGTCGGGGCCTCAATAAACTGGACCATAAAATTGTCCTGTAACAGGTTTTGCACTTTAACTGTCCCAGCAGTTCATTTTGAGTTCATTTCTGAGTAGTTAAAATCCCCCATTATTATCACTGTCCCAGCCCTTGCAGCTCTTTCCATCTGTGCAAGGAGCAGAGTCTCCACCTCCTCTTTAACACTGGGAGGTCTATAACAAACTCCAATGATAACCTTTGTAGTGTGCACATCCATATGCAGATCTACCCATAAAGCTTCAGACTCATCACATGCTCCATCAACTCAGTCCTCATTCACACTCGCTTTGAGATCACTTTTCATATAGAGACAGACACCACAACCCTGCTGAAACAGGAAGAAAAATTTCTAACACAATGTGTACTTTTTAAAGATTCTACAAAGCTGGAGACAGCAGATATACATGTAAAACTTATGTAGGGAGATTGTTTTCACCCCTGTGTATCATCTGAGGCTGTTCACTTCACTGGGTATATGTGAGGGTTTACATCCACTTTAAATTTAAGATTACTGTTTGTCACTCTACTCTGGTACGCACTCCAGCTTTCGCTCTAGGCAATCGCCTAGTTTGCCTACACCTAAAAACAGTCCTGCTTAGCAGGGCTCTTTAAATGCCTATCTAACCTTTTCTTTTCTTTGTTTTTCTCAGTTTTCCTCCCACAAAACTTATATTGCAGAGAGCTCATAGTAGTAGAATATCGGTTTTCACTGTGTTTTCCCAGTGATCACTCAATGCGGTGTTTATTGAGTACATATTTGATAGCTTACCTGTTGTCATAATAAAAAAAAGCATTATTAATCTTTTCTGGACAGATGTGAAATTATGTTTAAAATGAATTTATCAGTTTTGTGTTGCTAGGTTACAGCTGTTTGAAAAAAATATGGTGTGATTTATTAGCACCATTAATATCTATACACTCTATGGTGTAATCTCTCAATCTTTGTCTTCTATAGCCAGGCTATTAATAGGGCTTTGCCTTAGAATACTGCATGTGATTCCGCTGCTGCTTTGAAACATGCTCAAGGAAAATATGTCCTTGTTATTTTGGCAGACATAAAAAGTTATTAGCTTTATTAACACAGCATGAATCATTTATATCTATTAGGAAGCTATGTAGTTAACCGAATACTAAAAATGTAACATGCAGGTTCTTAAGGAGTTTAGAGAGTTGAAAAAATGATTATCCCAACAGTCTGATGTATGTCCTCTGAGAAACATAACTCTGAGATGCCCTACATGTAGGGCAAGTGGATAAACTGACTAAGGGTAAGTCATAGTTTTTGTTACATTTCAATCCATTGGATCCCTGAAACTCAAAATGCAGAGGAGTGTTGCATCCAGACTCATCAATAACCCAGTTTTTTACATCTCCAGGATGTCCTACACCTTGTGAACATGTATATTTGCTGACAGCTTACTGAAATCATAAGCAATCAGTAGAAGTGACACAATATCCAGTAGATCTTGATACTGCTCGATCAACAGGTGCAAGGGGCAGAGAAACCCCACCTATTTGTCCATATACACACACCCAGGCTTAACAACGTTGATGGACAAATATCCCGCTGCTGGCTATTTAGATTTCCGGCTAACATATTTATGCCCTTTAATTTCTCCATCAAAGCTTGTTGAGTGGGATAAAGTCTGCAGGGCCATCCCATAGCTCAAGTTTGAACCAATTAACATCGCTGGAACTGGAGAGATTCCAGAGAAGGGCAACAAAATTAATAAGGGGACTGGAGGACCTCAATTACGAGGAACAACTACAAGCACTAAACTTATTCTCCCTGAAAAGAGACGCATGAGAGGAGATATAATAGTGATATACAAATATCTCAATGGTGGTCCCAGCATAGGTGGTAAACTTTTCGATCCCAGGGAGTGTAAGAAGACATGGGGCCACACAATTTAATTGGAGGGAAGCGGTTTAACCTTAAAGGAGTTGTAAAGTCTCATGGTTTTTCACCTTAATGCATTCATGCATTAAGGTGAAAAACCTTCTGTGCTTCTGCTGCCCCCAGACCCCCCACTTTTTCTTACCTTAATCTGATCACATGAACCCAGTGGCTCCAGCCGCTGTCTCGGGTCCTCATTAGATAGATTGATAGCAGCAGGAGCCAATGGCTCCCACTGCTGTCAATAAAATCCAGTGACATGGGAGCCGGGGGCAGGGATGAGTCTTGCTGTCTGTGTCAATGGATGCAGCAGCGGGACTCATGAGCGTGCCCGCATGAGTGCCCCGAGGGAGAGCTGCTCTATGTGGGGGCACCCCAGAAAAGGAGGATCAAAGCCCTTGAACAGAGCAGGTAAGTATGACATGTTTGTTATTTAAGCGGCATAGGGGTTTTTTACTGTCAGGACTATAAGGATGTAGAACTCTCTTCCACAAATGGTGGTGCCAGCAAGAAGTATTGATAGTTTTAGACTTGGTTCACACTTAGTGTGGGGGCGGCTCACAGCAGGGGTTTGGTGCGTTCCTGTTCTCCGTTTCGGTGATGAATCTCACCCAAATTTTTGTCTGAATTTGGACCTGAAATGGAGCCAAAGAGGCACAGGACCCCTTTGCAATCCAATCCATGGCTGCCATGGAGATGTGTGAACCGAATCCATTGAGAGCCGGACACACCCGCTTCCAATTCCAATAGTGTGAACCCAGCCTCAAAAGACTCTTGGACATGCATCTTAGCAAACAATATACAGGGATATGGGAAGTGATTATCGCACACACATCCACACAGGTTGAACTGGATGGATTAGCGTCTTTAATCAAACTTACCAACTATAAAACAATGAAACTATGACTATAAACCTATATGAAACCTATACTTAAATATCTCCTCATTCCCATAACATAAGTGGGAGGTGTTATGCTATTCAAAAGGGGAGACCAAAGGCAGGGCTTACAACATTGCTTAGGATTGTATAGCAGTAGAGACCTCTTTGCTTACCACAGGAAGTGACAAGCTCACTGGATTTCTTGTAGGATCAACAGGTATTTTCCTGTGTTTTTAAAGAGACAAAAAATGAATAAATGTGAACATATTGCAGAGTTTACTGCTTTTTTTGCTCAGACATCTATTTTATGATGTACCTGACTCCAGGGTATGGGAATTGAAGTATTTACATTAGCATACTGGTGTTGATTTACCAAAGGCAAATATGAAGTTCGCTTTGCAAGTGCAGCTGTGCTTTGCAAGGGATTTTTCCTCAGAGCTTACTGAATGAGGTGGAAGCTCTGCTGATTTCCATCATCCAATCAAAATTCTATTTTTTTCTCTTTGAATGTGATCGGGAATTATTTATAAAATTAAACTCCACAACATTCACTAAGCTCTGGTACAAAGTAAAATTTCCCTTGCATAGCGAGCAGCCTATTTGCTTTTAATACATCAACCCCACTGTGTCATGCAACAGAGCATTCCAAAGGATTGGACAGAGTTCAAATGAACCTACAAACCTGTATTCAAAATGCCTGTTATAGACTTTTATTACTTTCCATCTTAGGTTTTGATCATAGAAGTTTCAATGGGTTATTGATAGTGTTATTACATATTATGAATAGTATTATTAACACTCCAATTACCATCACTTATTTTAATTAAAGTATAGTACAAACATATTACATGGGGCTTTATTTTAAAAAATATAACAGATATACTACTAAAAGTGCAGGGTATAATTTAAGAAAACTATCTAGAGCCTAGAATCTAATAGGCAACAGAAAAAGTTACAATGAATACTGATATAAATATGAATTGTAATATATTGATAGGATCAGGGAGCATTATAAATTGCTAATTTGCAAGGCAGAGATAACCCTGGAAGGAGCTCTTCTCCAGCAATACGTTTTGTATTATATCTATATTGTAACACAATGTACTTGGGAGGTAAGCTTTGTCACTATCAAGAAGAGCTGAAGTTTTTCCTGTCAAAATGGCACAGCATATGACCATGACAAAGGCACCTGCAACATTTCATTATGCAAAATGGATGTGTGCATGGTCATTATAATGCTACAACATATACAAAGCTCTCCTATCTACACTGAAATAAGCTTTGAGGGTGGTGCTGGGGATGCAGAAAAAAATACTGTTAGTACCAAGGCTATAGGGGGACTTTTTCTATCTGTCATGAGATAGCTTATGGCATTTGATGGCACCTACAGACAAGAATTGTTGCCTAATCTTGGTAAAAAAAAATGGTTTGTGCAATTGTCATCTTAACTTTATGAGTTCATAAATTCCACACACAGTTAAACACAATTCCAGTAGATAAAGCAAGACACTCACTGCCTATTCTGATTCATATCTTTATCAAATCAATCAGAAATACTAATTCATCAAACTAAATACGCCATCGCACACATTGCGGTCGTCAAAAGATTAAATTAGAGGCATATTTCAACTGCATGCTGTTCAGTCTACAACACTCCAGGCTATATCAGTAATATTAATATAGAGCTTTCATATTTGTGATTGCTAGTATCGCAGTTCCACCATGAACTTTGTTAGTAAGGTGGGCTATTAATTTTGCTGTGTGATTGTCCTGTTTGAAAAAGATTTGTCTAATAAAAAATGACTCCCTTTTAGCTTTACTGAACAGTAATGAGGAGTATTTCTAATGAGATACTTAACCCCCAGGTCTATTAGAATCTGTAAGATCAGAAATGAAATAATGCTTGGCCTTCATTAAATCGTGTGCCTATTGATCTTCATTGATCTAGTTGCATTTTAGTTTAGGGTACCATCAAGAGGAGACAACTCTAGAAGGCATTTTAAGGACATTTTAAAAACATTCCAATATGTATCACCTGGATCACCACTGTGGTTCAGGTTAATATACATGCAATCTATGCCAAAACCCTGTCAAATGTAGGGAAAATTGATAGGCACAGAGCTGGTCCATTACCTTTTATTTTGTGTTTCCCTGCTGACAATGTACTCCCCTTCTCCCTGCGGGCATGCTCCCAAGCCAGGCTGTGTGTGTCCATAGACACACACAGCGTGGCTCAGCCATACACAACTATTCCCTCCTCTCAGGAGTCAATGCTTTCAGTGAAACTTGGGAATCCAGGACTAGAGGAGATCAGGGCTGCTGGCAGGGATGGTGCTGGATAGAGAGAGGTGTCAGGTACTGTAAGTGTTTAGGGGTGGGGCGGGGGTGAATAAGAGCTAGCAGACTGTTTTTTACCTTAATGCAGGGAATGCATTACAGTAAAAAAGGTTTTGCCTTTAGAACCACTTTAAGTTGTCAGTCTTAGGCTGTATTTACACATAGTGAGGTGACTGGCATTTTACTGCATTGTACACAGAAAACCAGCATTTTACAGCATGGATACATTGAAAATTGCACTTCAGTGAGCTTCAATATAATGCAGACATGGATACAGGATTGCATATCACTGTACAGCAACACAGCAAATCACACTGCTTTACAGCAGCATGAATGAAGTATACTTTCGTAAACGTCAAATAAAGTTTGTTCAAATACAAAAATAAAGGGAGCTGTGTATGATGCATTGAATTGCGCACCACACTGCCCCATACCGCAGTCGGGAATGGACAGCTCCAATAGAGATAAAGTGCTCCGGCAGCTGGCCATTCTGGTTTGAACTGGCCCTGAAGGGGGCATGTTCTGAGAATTCATTAGGCAGGCGAAGAATCTCAGTAAATAAAATGCACATGTGCCCATGGGCTATGGGCATTGAAATATTTACATATATATTAACACGCAGTGAAAAAACTTTAGAGCTATCCCTCACAATTAATTTCAAAGTTCCTCAAATATCACGAGAAAGAGGACACACAGGCAAACCAACAAATTTGCTACAGACAAATCACCAGCAGCAGAATCGCTAAAAAGGCTGCCTGTGGATTCACTCCTCGTGGTGAGATGTTGTTTAGCAGCTTGCCCAAACACAACTTAATCTCAATCACTAGCGACTTTTCGCTACCTAAGCTACAGAGAAACAAAAAAGCAGACTCTTAGATATCCTGCCTCTGCTAAATTTTGACAAACTGCCAGCAATAGGATCACTAGTGGCAGAGTCACCTGTGTATCAGCAATGCAAAGTAATAGTGAATAGTGGATTTAAGTGTTTCTGTTGTTAACTTTAAAGATGAATTGCTCCACAGTGCCTAAAGCTACAAAGGTTAATGAGGACTTTTTTTAACATGCTTTTACACATTGTGTCTGAATATGTGAATATTTTAGTATGCATAGTGTGGGCACAGATTAGCTTTAACATTTTTGTACTGACAAACATATAGTCTAGTCTGGAGATTAAATGTCTTACCAATATTAAGCAAGTGTATTCGCATAATTGTTAGTCTGCCCATTTTTTTCAGTTAGTTTGAGGGCATATCCTCGTGTTCTTGATTTTGGTTTTATATTAAAAAACTGCCCTCCTAAACTCTATTCACTCTCTTGATGTATTTCAATGTTTCAATCATGTCTCCCCTTTCCCTTCTTTCCTCTAGACCGTACATTATTAAGTTCCTGAAGTCCTTCTCAATGTTTTCTTCCCCAAACCTTGCATCATTTTTGTTACTCGTCTCTGGACTCGTTCTATCTTATCAATATCTTTTTGTAAGTGAGGTCTCCAGAACTGGACACAGTATTCTAAGTGAGGTCTCACTAAAGATTTATATAGGGAATCAGAACCCCCTTCCTTCTGCTGGTGATCCCTCTAGTGACACATCCTAAAATTCTATTTGTTTTTCCTATTGCCTGGTCACATTGTTTGCTCATTTTTCAATCATCTGAAATAAGTACCCCAAAATATTTTTCTTCTGTAATTCTAGCTAACACTGTACCCCAAATTTTGTACTCTCTCAGTGGATTCTTTTTCGTTAAGGGCATTATTTTACATATAGAAAAATTGAACTGCAGTCTCCACTGCTTTGACCAATCTTCCAGCAATGTCACATCATGTTTTTTGTTACAGACACCTCTAGGGATATCAACCCTATTACACGCCTGTGTATCATCAGCAAAAAGACATATCTTGCCTAACAAACCTTTACTTATTTGACTTACATATAGATAAACCCCTTCAGATCCACGCTATAGCTGAAAGACGGCTACAGCGTGGATCTCAATTTCTGGGTGGACGTTCCGCCCTTGTGCGCGCTCCGGGCGCGCACTCACAGGCGGCGGCGGCGCGCGCGGCCGCCGCAAGCTGCGTGGGCATGCCCTCGGGCTGGGCGGACTCGATGTCCGCTCGTGACCCGCGATCACCTGTCAGAACTGCAGAACAGGGAACCGTCTATGTAAGCACGGCAGTTCTCCATTCTGTGAATGGAGACATAGCAGATCTACTGATCCCTGTCACTGGGATCAGTTAGATCTGTTATGCCCCGGCCAGCTCCACCCCCACACAGTTAGAACACATGCAGGGAACACAGTTAACCCGTTTACTGCCCCCTGCAGGTTAACCCCTTCACTGCCAATGACATTTATACAGTAATCAGTGGATATTTAAATTTCTGATTGCTGTATAAAAGTCATTGGTCCCAAAAAAGTGTCAAAAATGTCCGACATGTCCACCCCAATATCGCAGTCCTGATAAAAATTGCAGAACACCTCCATTACTAGTAAAAAAAAATAATAAAAACGCCATAAATCAATTCCCATAGTTTGTAGTTGCAATAACTTTTGTGCAAACCAATCAATAAACGCCGATTGCGATTTTTTTTTTACCAAAAATATGTAGGAGAATATATATCAGCCAAACCCAATGAATATTATTATTTTTTTGGATAAAAAATATTGTTCTTTTTTCAAAATCGTCACTCTGTTTGTTTATAGCGCAAAAAATAAAAAAACGCAGAGGTGATCAAATAACACCAAAAGAAAATTTGTGGGGAAAAAAGGATAAAAATTTTGTTTGGGTACAACGTCACACGACCGCACAATTTTCATTCAAAATGCATCAGCGCTGAAAGCCTAAAATTGGTCTGGGCAGGAGGGGGGTTTAAGTGCCCAGTAAGCAAGTGGTTAAATATTCTTCAGGCATACGGCCAATCAGGTTGAGAGGTAATGGAATTTAGAGTGGTAATTGACTTTGAAGATAAATGGGCAACAGGGGCATAATTCTGTTGAGCGTGAAGTCCATTAACATATTGAAGTCCCCTGATACAAATTATATATGAGTGGGAAAAGTCTAGAAAATAAATAATTAATATGTTATGGAGGATTATACATTCAAAGGACCATACATTGTGTTTCCTCAGTCTGGTGTTGCAGGCCGATACATTAATAGTGTTCATCCAGCTGAACCCAGGTAATTTAATTGCAAAGAGTTTTCCCTAAATAAGACCCAACAGAAACATGGTAAATAATAGTGGATAGCCCAGCTCACCAAGGGCTTATGCATTTTAGATACTGTAGAAGATAATGAGTGGGCCTCTTGCAAGCAACTGGAGTTTAAGACAAGTAATGTAAATGGCACGAAGATGTTGTTTAGACCTCACCCATTACAGGACAAAAAAAATGTTATTAGTAACCATAGTGGGGCAGATTGATAAAATTACTTGTCTGCCCAGCAATCCATTACAAGAATACAGCACTGGACATCCAAGTGTTATGCTCATGTGCTAACTCAAAACTGTAACTGAAACATTAGTATAGGGGATGCAAGCTAATTCCAATAAAGAATACTATCAAGAGCTAGAAAATACTTTTCTCCCAAACTTTAAATAAGAAGACTGACGTTGTTCTCAGGCTATCCATAATAACTAATTGTAATTGCAACTTTGAGGTAGTTACACTTATATTGTAGCTTTTCCTGTACCCAACCCTCCCACCCACTAGTCCTTTATGCTGCCTGTCCCTTATTAAATGAGATATAGCAGCACAGCAGATTGTAAGAATCATCTAACTGGACCAATGTATGCTCTGTGCATTCTCTATCCATTTATTATAAGGAGCATATTATATGCTTCTCAACTCCTTAACTAGTGTATGCCAACATAATATTAGTTAGTTAAAATAGCATGGGTATGTCTGTAGAGATCCACCTGTACAGTTGGTGAGACAGATCAGTAAATACTCCTAATTAATGAATAGTGGTGGAAGCACATAATGATCATTGTTATAAGGAATTGGGTATCCAGTAAAGCATATACTTTCCACAGCCACTTATGCCCATTGGTTGGGACAATTAGGCTTTAAATTGACATGGCTTTATGACCAGCTTGTGCACTAGCAATGCTATCTGCCACTCTTCAAACCAGAAGAGTTTCTCACTACTCCAAACTGTGAAGATACTGCTTAACCCTAGCTGATGGTGGGTGCAGCTGGCCTGCATGTTTATCACCCAACTAATACTCAGGGTATACTGCCTTGCAGACACAGCTCCACCGCTGGCCACAAGAAGCTGCTGTTCTCTGTCTCTTGTTGGGCTCATGAGAGGCAAGTTTGATCTATTTATCCTATAAATTCAATAATGTGTCTATTAAAGCTAACTATTTTATTACAGCACCTAGGTCTCTGAGCTCTGTACCTGGTTCCTATGTTGTTCCATGTAGGCTGTGGCTCCTCCGTGTTCTGTCGAAGGGCAGCTTAGGACATTCACTACCCATAATATGGAAAAGATTATTTTATTAGTACGCCTTGAATTGCAAATTGTGACTTTATCCTTATAACTTTGCAAAGTGAACATGTTCTGCTCCTTTAGTAAATTGGGCCCATTTACACTGTTATTTTGCATAGTTGGTGTTAGAACAAAATACTATTGCTGGTACCTATTAAGCCTTGTTACATAATATGATTTATGAAAAGCAATGTACAGAAATGATGTATGGTATTCAATTACACTGAACTCTAAGACAAGAAAGTTAGAGTCCATCGAGAAATGAGTTTCAGTCTGGAAGATAAAGAAGCCATTTACTGCTACCCCCAAGTATATAGAGTAGATGTGTACTATATGTTGTTGGTGCAGAACTATCTCTTTTTCTATCTCAATTTTTTAGCAGTATTCATTTACAGAGGTACATGTGGTAAGCTGCAACTGGATATACAGTATATGTATTTATTTGACATTTTGTTTACATTTTTGAGGGAGGTTTAGGAGCATGGGTGTCCATTATATTTTATAATAGAAAGAAATTCAGCTGGTCCCTGCTGAACTGGCTGAATTTAGATCCATGTATGGCCACCTTATAGGAAGTTTGTACTCTTGGTTTAATATCACTTTAAGCAATCTTGTGAACAACGTCTGCACTAGTAACGCGGGTACATCCTGGCACTCACTTAATCACTAAGTCCGGTGATAATTTTTCTTGCTCAAAGATGGTTTTATTTCATGACTCCATAATTCCTTCAGGGATCAATCCTTTGTTCCCTAATGAACACTTAGTAATGGAAAATTAATTCTCTGAGCAGAGTTTTTATTGTCTCATTTACTTTTTCAGTTTCAGTTTTGAAAGAATCGCTTTGAAAATGTTACCAATGTTTCAAAGGGGTATTATGTCCCTCTAGTTAAAAGATACACTGCTTGACATCAGCTTTGTGCTTGCAGATATCCTGGAGGTCATGGTGTAACAACCCCATGCTCATTCTCATCTCCTTCTATATGCCAATGAGAGCTATATGGCAGTCAAGGTTGTAGACATCATTTGTTCTGGACTTCTTTGTTTTTCTACATATAGATGCTTTTCTGCCAAGAATTACATTGAAGGACAATGCAAAACATCTGTTGTAAGCCTGCAGACATAAGAGGACAACTGGTTAATCTTGTCCTTTTTCAGCCACATTGGATGATGATCTTGTATCTTTGGTAGCACACATGTACTGGCAGTGGTCAGCAATAGGAATGAGCATGGGTTTGGTCTGAACTTGGGCTCGGACCAAACATGGAAAAGAGTGGTCACTCCTGCACAATCAATTGCAGCCTGGGCATTGCCCACACTGCAGCTATACCAAGAGACACTCATGACATACGTCATTGACCTCATGTGGCCTTATGAGGTTATTGATGTCACAGGCTTCTCCACCTCTTTGTGTAGGTGCAGCTGCAGGGTAAAGAATGCTCTGGCCACAGTTGATTGGATGGGAGTGACAGCTATCTTCTGGGTCCAGGCCGAGTCCAAGCTTGTACTAAACCTGTATTAATTGTAAGTATTGACTAAGGATGAGCTTGGGTTTGGTCCGAATTTGAGTTTAGAAGCTGTCACTCTCACCCACTGCTACCAAGGTGGGTCCTTGGGGCATATCTGTACAATCAGGTGCAAGAGAAGGCGGTTTCTGCTCAGTCTGAAGAGCAAAGGAATATTTCCCATGTATATATCCAAGTTATCTTCTTTGGTCTAGTAAGCAAAATTTTCAAGACTTTCAACAATTGGCTGATAATGCTTGCAGTTTGACTTATTGTAAATCCTGAATGTAACTGCAACCTATGACCTCAGTAAGGAATAAAGGTAGAGTAAGGAGTTCAGAATAAAAGGCTTCAACCAATCAACAGATATCTTCCAGCATACATCTATTCATGCTGCCATTCACTCCACTTCCCCCAATTGCTAACTATAGGTATGAGCTAAATGCTAATAGTGTAGTGCAACGGCAAAGCAGCTTAGCTCTCCCTTGCTCTCTTTCTGGGTCACTTAGCTCTTGTACTCCTGATTACCAAATTAACTTAATCCTGCAGTTTTTCAAATGATCCACAAAGCACTATGTGGCCTTGCACAAATTAACTTGAATATAGTAAAAGCAAATGGCTATAAATGCCACTACAATTTGCAGTTTTATCATGATATTCATACTGATATTTTAGGAGAGCTGTTTTGCAGTGTAAGTCATTTTAACATATATATATATGTAGTGTAAATTTCTTCAGTTTATAGAAATACGTTTTTATGCAATCAACACCATTTACTTTGAATATTGCAAAATGAGAAGCAATCAATGTTTAACTGAGCTCAAAATAATGTACTTGTTAGTTTTCTCTGATATGCTTATATACTATATGTTTTTATTTACTAAGCTTAAAAACATTAAAGTAATGCTTTACATGCAAAAACGCATTTAAGTGAATATGCTACATTCAAACAAGAAATTGCAAAGAGCAGATTCAAAGTATTATAAAGAGCATATTGAAATAGAAATGCTGTCTAATAATAGGAAATGGAAAATAAGGGGTTTTGGTATTCTTGTTTAAAAATGGAATTAACTGCTTACGGAAACCTATGACCTAGTCAAGTACCTGTGCCTAGGCCTGAGAGGAATATCTCAATGCTATAAATCTGCAGCAGGCAGAGGAAAACATTTTTTTTCAGTAGCCCCTCCCCCACTATTCACTCATGTAAATAATATTAGAACTTTTACAGTATATTTGCTATATTTTTCCATTTACACAGCATAACTTTAAAAAAAAAAACAGAAATAACTGTTTACCTTTTTAAGTGTTATTTACTTGCTTAACCACTTAAGGACTGGAAGGATTTACCCACTTCCTGACCAGGCCATTTTTTCAATATGACACTGTATTGCTTTAACCACTTTCCGACCGGTCGCTGTCGTTTGCACAAATAGCCCAAGCTGTATGACGGGCGTGGGAGCATATGCTGGCTAGCAGGGGAGCCAATCAGCGGGTAAGGCGGACTCGATGTCCGCTGGCCACCAACAATCGCTCCCTGCAGTGACAGAATGGGGATCTGCGGGTGTAAACAAAGCAGATCCCCATTCTGACAGGAGAGTTGAGAGAGATCGTCTGTTCCCTATGATAGGGAACAACAATTTCTCTCCTCCCCCAGTCAGCCCAGCCCCCAGACAGTTAGAAACACTTCCCAGTGAACACAGTTAACCCTTTAATCGCCCCATTGTGTTAACCCCTTCCCTGCCAGTGACATTTATACAGTAATCAGTGGCTTTTTAAAGATCTGATTGCTGTGTAACTGCCAATGGTCCCAAAAAAGTGGCAAGAGTCAAAGAAACACAAATTTTGTTTGGGTACAGCATTGCACAATTGTGCAATTGTCAGTTAAAGCAACACAGTATCGTATTGCAAAAAATGCTCTGATCAGGAAGTGGATAAATCCTTCCGGGGCTGAAGTGGTTAACTGACAATTGTGCGGTCGTGCGATATTGTACCCAAACAAAATGTATGTCCTTTTTTTCCCACAAATAGAGTTTTCTTTTGGTGGTATTTGATCACCTCTGTGGTTTTTATTTTTTGTGCTATAAAAAAAAAACAGCAACAATTTTGAAAAAAAAAAATATTTTTTACTTTTTTCTATATGGCCAATATGTATAATTCTTCATATTTTTGGTAAAAAAAAATCACAATAAGCCTATATTGATTCGTTTGCGCAAAAGTTATAGCATCTACAAAATAGGGGATAGGCATATATAATATTAAGATACAGCGCAAATTATTAAAAGACAATCCAAGTCCACTAGCATTCAGGTATCAAAAATAGGATAGATGAGTTCAAATCAAATGCCGTTTCCAAAAGAGAATCGAGCAAAAACAGCCCTCAGAGTGTGCATGCATCACATCAAAAATTGCTCTCACTCCACCAGCTGGTGCACTCCCTCACCTTAATGTTTGACCCCAGTTCCCCTAGAGGGTCAAACACACATACCCACAAGGGGTTAAGCAGGGCAGGAATTCCTATGGTGATGAAATCTGGATTGCCATTGAAATCAGGTAGGGTGTTCTCATCCACATCAGCGCCGAGAGTACATAGCCAAAAAAGAGGGGGAGATCTAAGTGCACACCGTATAACGACTAAGAAAAACAGTTTATTAAAATTTCCCCACTGAAGAAGGTATGCGACTGCCGTAACGCGTACAGGAGGGGAGCCTGTCTGACGTCACCCACTGTCCTCCACATGCACTGCTGTCTGATCCACATCATGGTCGGAGCGGCTGCATTGATTCATGCGATGTTGGATCCTTGTCTTTATGCTGTTTACAAGATGCTGGTTTGTAAGTGAAATTTTAATAAACAGTTTTTCTTAGTCATTATATGGTAATGTAATCACGTAAACTATGATGCTTGAACGAGCACTAGCATTCATTTGGTTAAAAAAGCTTAAAGCATATTTCCACTTTTGCAGTTATATTTGAGAAAAGCCCCACCCGCTGAAAGGCTCCCCCCGCTGGCCATACATGGATCAAAATTTGGATGGGTCAGCAGGGACTGGCCAAATTTTGATCCATGTATGGGCAGGCTGATTGTACACAAGTCAATCTATCGATCGACTTGTGTACTACCAGCCTGTTGGGAAATTTTCTCTCGATCAATGTTCAGGGTATTCTGATGGCGGGGAAGTATTCCTACTGTCAGTGTCAGAATACAATAATGAAGTAGGGGGATTCTCCCATCCACATCAAGTGTGTCAATAGGGAATAAAGTCATTTTCATTTGTTCTACCCACTGGTTGAACAAACAAAGAAAATGACTCATGTATGGCCAGCCTTATTTCAGGAAGATGGTACTGGGTTTCTGGAGAAAAGGGAAGATAAAAGCATTTCCAAGAGCACTGTTATCTCTATGAGATGTAATAAATACCTGGAAGTGCTAGGTTCAATTTCAACTTCCAGATGAAGAGGTTGAATAGTGTAAGGTGTACTGGAATCTACAAATGCTTGGCTACACTGAATACATTAATTTATTACATTTTAACATTAATATGGATACCAATATACACAGTTTTAGCCAAATACTTTATTTGATGACTTGTAGTATGTATAGGTGATCATTTTTGTTGATAGACTCCCTTGAAGCTTATCTTTGAGCCAAAGTCTCATGTAATCAAATTGCTACAGTATGTGCTATAGCTGTATTGTTATGTTTAAAGTTGATAGCGAGGGTCAGGTCTTTGTTTAGAAAAAATGCTACCATACGCACATGTGTATGATAACAAGCTCTAAATCTATAGTTACATGATTATTGTCATTCCTTTTGAATTCAGAGTGCAGGGTGGAGGAGGAATTCTTAAGCATCAGACAGATAAAATCGACCTGTTCTTTTTAGCTGTACTAGAAGTGAGAGCAGGAAATGTGTTTCACTTTACAAAGGGATGTGTACTGTGGATTGTACTGCACTGTGTTACTAAACCCAGTAATATGAATATAGTTCATCTGCTCCCCCCTTCCCCTCCGGACCCACAGCTTATAAATCTTTTTGCATTAAAATACAGCCACTATATACCTTTTTGGATGATCTGTATTCCATGGTTCCATGGTCAGTGATAAACTGCACAGTTTCTCCAACGCTGAGAGTTCATATAGGAGAAGATTTCCACTACAGCCTCTATACACCCCGACATGTGTGATGTCAATATCATGTGACCTTGACACAACTAAGCATGTGCAGGTCGGCTACCCTGCCTGTGTTAAGCTGTCCTTCCCCAGATAGACAGTACAGGAAAAGGAAGATCTATGCATACAGCCTTTTTACACAAAACAGCCTTTTACACAATGCAGAGGATTAACCCCTTAAGTTCCACAGTGAGTATAACAAGCATGCTATTCTGCATATACAGACTTATTTTACTGTTTTGGGTTTAGTAACACTTTAAGATCTGATGTCAAATTAGGGGACTGTGACAGATTTTATTTTGTGGAGCTCTATCACAATGTGTGCACAAGCTAGAGACTTCTATACCTTGGATGATAATGTTATTACATAGTATTATATTATGCTATGTACAAATGTGTAGCTAATTCTTAGTCACAATGTTATTTTTCTGTAAGTTACATTGGATACATAAAATGAGATGAGTATTGAATGGAGAACAACAGATCGGCCAGACCTGCAAATTCAAGAAAGCCTGGCAGCCTTGGGTTAAACATTGCTTACCCCCACACTTTGATGATAACGTATTAATGCCTTGGTAAACCCTTATGTTTACCCCTCCCTATCTTGAGAACTAGAACTGCGCTACCTCCCCGGGAGTTTTCTCCCTCTCTCGTTCGTTCTCTTGCTTTCTCCCTCCTATTTTTTCAGGCAGGGTTATTCTCTGGGGCTTTTTTATAGGTAAATGATCCTTCCATTCTATACCCACCTCATTTCCTTTTTCTTTCTTTCTTTTCTCTCTATCCTTTTTGGTTTCTATACTTACTGCTATTTTTGGTACTTACACAGATTTTTATTAGGTTCAGTTACAATCACCTATGTCAGCTTCTCCAGTGTATGTTTGGGGTACTAACTCTGACTTATACTCACAAGCACCCATCTTTGTTTCTTGCTTGCAACTCTAATATTGTTTTGACTGGGTGCCCAATTACCCTCTGCTATTTTTATGTACTTGATGGTTCTTTTTTTTCTATGTCTTAAGTTAGAACCAATAAAATTTGACAAGGAAAAGATGGGCCAGACAGTTAGCAAGGTGACCAGAAAGAGTTTATGGAAGAGATATCCTATGCTCTGCAGTGTATTGAGTTCAGGGATACCTTGGTTATTACCTGAACTAATATGCCCAGCAATAATCAAATACTGATTTTTGTAAAATTTGTATTTGCACAGCAACTTTGAGGGTTCTTCAGCTTTGGACTGAAATGATGGGTAGAGGGGCTAAACATGCAGCATGGCACCAGGAGGGTAACTCCCCCTGCAAACAGATAATCAGTCATTTTTAACAAAACAGAAACATTGTTCAACTTCGTAGCCATGATTGTAATAAGTCAGCTGAATCCACAAATGTTTTATTCAGCATTTTTAACTCCCTGCAACAGGCTATAGATATTTAGTTTAACCCATTTGTGATATATGATTCATGTTTTAAGGCAGTGGAAAAGAAAACCTTTCAAGTGGTTTGTGGCTATGGGCCGAATGCCAAATGCCAGCAACATATACAGTAATATTTCTTCACAGCATAGAAAGGCAAATAGTAATGCATAATTAAGCATAATTTAATGGCAGTTAATCAAACAATACTGTATCACATTGATCATCCAGCTGTCCTCATTTATTTATTGCAGTCCATTCAAATAGGATGCAGGCTAAATCAAGTTCTAATTATTTTTTTCCCTGCTATTTGTACATATTTTATGCTTTTTCTAAACAGACCTTTTTTTTATTTTTATTTTAGTGAATTAAATAGATTGAACTTTGAACAAAATATACTGTAACATGTATAAACAGTCTGTAAAGCCAAAAAAACCCCCCAAAGGGATAGACAATGTAAAATCGTATTTAATAATGGAGCAAATTATGAATTATGTGGCTAACGATCTGTGTCTTTTCTAACCTTATAAACTACTGTATGTAACCATCCATATTGCTGTGATTTAACCCTGTATCAATGTTAGGGCCCATGTAAATAGGCTTCTCCTTAACATTCAATGCAGCACAAAAGCAGTTTGAATCTGGTTGATGCAGCTTAGAAGGTGTTCAACTACAAATTAAATGCACTTGTCAAATAATCTCTCTACTGTCTCAAGAAAATTTCAAAAGCAACCTGAAAGCTGATTGACACAAGCCTTTAAACTACACCTTTCCCCTACTTGCAAAATATAAACGAAAGTAACGTAAACTGGCCTTTTCTTTAGAGAGTTTGGAGATCCCTGGTTTATACCGTAGAAATATGCCAACTAACTAAGTCAGCGAGGTCCCGGCAACATATGTATTAATACAAAAGAAAAAAGGTGACTAGAATAGCAGCCAAAGGAAAGCTGCTTTCACAGAACAAATGTGGCATATCAAAAACAACTTAAATTAATTTAACCGCTTGCCGACCGCCGGTCGGCAATTGACGGCGACAAAGTGGCTCTGTAACGCAAATCGCCGTCATACGACGGCGGGCGCGATACAGAGCCACTGTGAGCGCGTGCTCACTGTGTTCGGGGGGGGGCCAGGGAGCGGGTGCGGCGGCTTCGATTGCCGCCGGCCACCCGCGATGCCCCCCCCAGAGTGAAGGAGCGGAGGTCTGTGTAAGTAAACACGGACCTCCGCTCTGTGTGAGGGGGAAGGGCTGTGATCACAGCCTTCCTGTACATGAAGGCTGTGACCACTTCCCTTCCCCAGCTAGGCAAGCCCCCCTACAGTTAGAACACGCCCAGGGAACATACTTAACCCTTAGCACGCCCCCTGCAGGTTAACCCCTTCACTGCCAATGGCATTTACACAGTAATCAGTGCATTTTTATAGCACTGATCGCTGTATAAATGCCAATGGTCCCAAAAAAGTGTCAAAACGTTTTTTTGCAAAATTGTCGCTCTTCTTTTGTTTATAGCGGCGATCAGAAATGACGCAGCGGTGATCAAATACCACCAAAAGAAAGCTCTATTTGTGGGAAAAAAAAGGACGCAAAATTTCGTTTGGGGACAACGCCGCACGACCGCGCAATTGTCAGTTAAAGCGACGCAGCGCCAAATCGCAAAAAGGACTCCGGTCCTAAAGCTGGAAATCCTTCCGGGGCTGAAGTGGTTAAATTAAGTAAATAAAAAATATATTTATAAATGTCAAATGTTGAATGAAAATAGTATCAAAAATGACACACATATACTGTATAAATGTACCTCTTCAACCAACATAAAATACAATGTTGTCTGTTTCATTGGTGGAAGAAGGGTATTTATATATGCATGTGATGTTTGATACTATTTTCTTTCAGTGTTTGACATTATTACATATAACACATATTAGGTTTTTACTGCTGTCTGTGCCCTCATTAGGGAGATTCACCAACTCTGTCTGTTCTGTTTACCATTATAATTTAAATTATATTTGAAAAATGAAAAGAAAATCACAAATTTTGGGTTGTGCCCTGAAAAGTAATAGAGGGGGTTTTTCTATTTTGGGCATTAGTTCTGTGACCTGGCCGACCCCAAGGGATTCCCTTAATTTGCAGGAATTTTCTCTCACTTCCTGTTTGACTATGGGACAGGAAGTGAGAAATCTCCCCAATGACACACATATGGCAAAAAAAAACTGACAGGGGGTTATAACCCTTCATTACTATTTAAAATGAAAAATAAAGTTTTGTCTTATGTTACACTTTCAAGCAGCCTTTCTCAACCTTTTCAACACAGAGCAACCCTTGAAATATTTTCCAGTCTCAGGAAACCCTTGCTAAAAATGAATATATCTACAACTCAAGATACATTAGTGCCATGGTCAGTGGGAAGAATGTCCCTTACACTTGTGGTCACTGGGAAGAATTAAAGAAACCGTGCCCTTATATCATAAATTACATATCACCATTGTTAATAAACAAAAAAATACATAGATCTTCATTTAAATTATAAGATACATAAAAATTGTGTACCGGAAATTGCGTATCTTAAACACCACCCAATGCCAACGTTTGAGATATGTATATGAACCTGTGATTCCTATACAATACATGCTGATCCCTGTTTTCTGATGTGAGTGCAATATAACCTTCTTTTTTAAATAAACGATTTGAAATACTGCACCATGAGAGTGTTCTTTCCTCTCCCGCAACACTGGAGCTTTGAATACGCTATCTATCTATCTATCTATCTATCTATCTATCTATCTATCTATCTATCTATCTATCTATCTATCTTTTTATATATATATATATATATATATATATATATATATATATACAATATCTCACAAAAGTGAGTACATCCCTCACATTTCGTAAATATTTTATTATATCTTTTCATGTGACAACACTGAAGAAATGACATTGCACCAATGTAAAGTAGTGAATTTGTTGTCTCCTCAAAATAACTCAACGCACAGCCATTAATGTCTAAACTGCTGGCAACAAAAGTGAGTACACCCCTAAGTGACAATGTCCAAATTGGGCCAAATTAGCAGTTTTCCCTCCCAGTGTCATGTGACTGGTTAGTGCTACAAGGTCTCAGGTGTGAATGTGGAGCAGGTGTGTTAAATTTGGTGTTATCCCTCTCACTCTCTTATACTAGTCACTGGTAGTTCAACATGGCACCTCATGGCAAAGAACTCTGAGGATCTGAAAAAAAAAGAATTGTTGCTCTAAATAAAGATGACCTAGGCTATAAGAAGATTGCCAACACCCTGAAACTGAGCTGCAAGACCATACAGTGATTTAAGAGGACAGGTTCCACTCAGAACAGACCTCGCCATGGTCGAGAAGTGGAGTGCACATGCTCAGCGTAATATCCAGAGGTTGTCTTTGGGAACTAGACATATGAGTGCTGCCGAGGTTGAAGGGGTGGGGGGTCAGCCTGTCAGTTCTCAGACCATACGCAGCACACAGATTGGTCTGCATGGCTCTCGTTCCAGAAGGAAGCCTCTTCTAAATGTGATGTGCAAGAAAGCCTGCAACAATTTGATGAAGACAAGCAGACTAAGGACATGGATTACTGAAACCATGTCCTGTGGTCTGATGAGACCAAAATAAACGTATTTGGTTCAGTTGATGTCAAGCGTGTGTGGCGGCAACCAAGTGAGGTGTATAATGACAAGTGTGTCTTGCCTACAGTCAAGCATGGTGGTGGGAGTGTCATGGTCTGTGGCTGCATGAGTGCTGCCGGCACTGGGGAGCTACAGTTCATTGAGGGAACCATGAATGCCAACATGTACTGTGACATACTGAAGCAGAACATGATCCCCTCCCTTTGGAGACTGGGCCGCAGGGCAATATTCCAACATGATAACAACCCCAAGCACACCTCCAAGATGACCGCTGCCTTGTTAAAGAATCTGAGGTTAAAGGTGATGGATTGGCCAAGCATGTCTCTAGACCTAAACCTTATTAAGCATCTGTGGGACATCCTCAAATGGAAGGTAGAGGAGCACAAGGTCTCTAATATCCACCAGCTCCTTGATGTCATCATGGAGGAGTGGAAGAGGACTCCGGTGGCAACCTGTCAAGCTCTGGTGAACTCCATGCCCAAGAGGGTTAAGGCAATGCTGGAAAATAATGGTGGCTACACAATATATTGACACTTTGGGCCCAATTTGGACATTTTCACTTAGAGGTGTACTCATTTTTGTTGCCAGTGGTTTAGACATTAATGGCTGTGTGTTGAATTATTTTGAGGGGACAGCAAATTTACACTGTTATACAAGTTGTACACTCACTACTTTGTACCACTGCTACATTGTATCAAAGTGTAATTTTTTCAGTGTTGTCACATGAAAAAATATAATAAAATATTTACAAAAATGTGAGGGGTGTACTCACTTTTGTGAGATACTGTATATTAAATGGATGACAGCAGCTGTTTGAATTCATTCCCATGACCTCATGTATGACATCTTGGATTTTCCCATATGCGCAATTTCCTTCCTTATAATAGGGGCCAATTAAGTCTGGTGAGCGCATGTGTGTCTGCATGCTGGTGGAGAGGAATCACTACATATAACATATGTTCTAACAAGTGACTAAACCATTGGGATATGCATGTACATTGTATTATGTTTGGACTGATTGGGAGGTTTTTTTTGCAGCAAATGATATGAATGCTTGTACATACACAAAAAAAGTCTCTAAAAATCTGTCAAAATGACAGGAGAAAATAAGCATATTTTACTACATGTAATGCGATGGATTCACTAATAGGATTGATTTACTAAAGACACATAGACTGAGCACTTTGCAAGTGAAGTTGCTCCAGAACTTAGTAAATGAGGGGGGGCACTGCTGACTTGACCATCATCCAATCATGTGCAAACAAAAATACTGTTTTTTCCCCTTGTATTGTCAGTCATTTATTGGTCAGTTTAATCTCTTTATTTTTTGCCATCTTTGTCCCCATTAGGAAGATATTTCGATTGGCCGATATAGTAGAATCAAAGTATGACTTTAACAATTCCCTCTAGTTTTCCTCCGAGATATGCAGAATATTATTCAGTCATTTGGTTTGTAAATTAGAGATTTTGGGAGATTTGTGTTATAGGAGAGTGCTATAGAAAATGGAGGCAAACCGGGTAAGAGCCAGTTGAAGTAAGATGCTTTCTTATTTGGAATTGTGAAATTCCACATCCTTAGTCCGAAAATGGGCTTCAGCTGTGCGTCTCTATTGATGGCATCTGAAATGCCAAATTTCCATGATGCTCAGCTTGCTGTAACATTAGGAATGCTTTAAAGGAGCCCTGTGAGTAAAGCTGATAAACTCACAGTAGTACTTCCAACTGCTTTGTGTCCAATTCAGATCATCAGGAAGGGAATAAAAATGTGAAAATGAAGGATTAAACCAGGCTGATTTGGATTCAGGATCGGGCATCAGAGACATGCACTGGTTAAACTTTTTCAGTGATACTTTCAAAATATGGGTGTCATCTATTATCAGAAAAGTTCTTCTAAACATCAAGTTTGCTAGGTTTTCATAAGAAGAAACATTCACAGCCTCTGCTGCAGTGGCTGCTTCATTTTGTGGGAAGAGTCACCAATGAATATAGACTAATTGGGAAGTGTAGTACTTCAGTTGGAGGTTAGGTAAGGCTACACCACCCTGGGAGGTGGGAAGTTGTAAGGTCTCCAAAGAGAGTCTGGGAGTTTTAGGTGCCAGAGAAAGGTAGAGATATTAGAAACTATGTCCTTACACATCAGTTTTGGTATATAAATTGGGACAACTGTTTAAAATATGCAATTGTCTGGGGCTCCTTCTCCATTGATATCAGCTGGGCACAGGTCACAGTCAACTTGTAAGTGCAGATTCTCTGCTCCCTATCAGCCTTTTCTCTCTTTTAAAGGGCAGCATCTAATTAACCCAAATCTATTGTATTTATAGTGTTACCTTTGCACCTAACTCCTGACAAATTGTAAAGAGCCATAAAATGCATAAAGTTTTTTAGGGTGCCCTGGCAAGGTCGGCTTACTATCTTACAATTTTATTGGCCTATGTATACAATTTATGTACCGAAATGTTACCGTCAAATTAGTCAAATGTTATGTATGTTTATGCGTATTGTGTATATCTACATGGCAGCTCTTTTGCATGTGGTTTATTACTAGCTATTAATGCATTATGTATCTCCAGATCATGGAATGTTCAAATGTACCTGTATTTTTTCAATAAAATATACATATATATTCCATGCAATATCTGTCTGCATTGACATCCCTCATTTAAAGTCCCACTTTTTTTCTCCTCTGTGTTTATATGGATAAAATATACAATAGTTTAGACAAAAAAAAAATCCTAAATATTTTAAATCAATGCTAACTTGTAAGGACAACTGAAATGTTAACTAAAATTTTTAACATAGCACAATAAACTGAAACCTGCAAAGATGTATTTGGGCTTGTTTTCACTGTATGTTTAAATACACATACTGAAAGCTATGAGAGAAGTATGTATACTACCATTGTTGACCTTCCAGAAGTTTAAGTGGCCTGGCTCTCTTTGAATATAATACTTCAGAGTCCCTGGGGTTGGTTTGCGAAAATAAATAGTCTATTCCCCTTCCAAGGGAAGTTGCACTTTGCAAGGGAATTTGCCCTAGTGCCTAATGCTTTTTAATTCTCTTGTATGTGATTGGGTATTCTTTACAAAGTGAAACTTTCCCATATTCTATAAGCTCTGGGGAAAATTCCTTTGCACAGTGCAACTTCTCTTAGCAAAGTGAACAGCTTACCCTTAGTAAATCAACCCCACTGTTTCCGAATAAACATGCACTAAGTGAATTTAGAGTAAAGCCAGAACAACCATCAGGTTAGTACAATAGCCCACCAACTAGCATTTTAAGGTCAACAACTGCAGCCTACATATTATTTTTTATTACTGTGTATAAAGTACAGTTTTCTTGTACATGCATACGTTAGAAAAAACATTAAAGAACCCATCTATGTAAAACACCTGTAACCATGTTAACAAAAAGATTGTTGCTATAACAACAATTAATCATTGCCAGCAGAAAGGGAAATATTAGCATTACATTAATTGAAAATTGTAGGAAAGGCAAATATAGTATTGAAAAATAGAATTAAATATAGATTTCAAAAATAGAATATAGATTTCATTGGTTTCAGGTCCCCAGTACCTGCTGTTTTATTGTACTAAGGACTTATGAGAAATTACATCCACTTCAGCCCCGGAAGGATTTCCCACCTTAGGACCAGAGCACTTTTTGCAATTCGGCACTGCATCGTTTCAACTGACAATTGCGCGGTCGTGCGACATTGTACCCAAGCGAAATTTGCATCCTTTTTTCCCCACAAATAGAACTTTCTTTTGGAGGTATTTTATCACCTCTGCGTCATTTCTGATCACCGCTATAAACAAAAAAAGAGCGACAATTTTGCAAAACAATATTTTTTTTACTTCTTTTTAATTCATATCCAAAAAAAATATAAAAAAACAAATGTATTCATCGGTTTTGGCCGATTTATGTTCTTCCCCAAACCATGAGAATATATTTCTGGCATTTTTAAAATTTTTCTTATTTTGCTAGTAATAGTGGCGATCTGTGATTTTTATTGGGACTGTGATATTGGGGCGGACATGTCGGACATTTTTTACACTTTTTTGGGACAAATGACATTTATACAGCGATCAGAAATTTAAATATCTACTGATTACTGTATAACTGTCATTGGCAGGGAAGGGGTTAACTTGCAGGGGGCAGTTAAGGGGTTAACTGTGTTCCCTGTGTGTGTTCTAACTGTATGGGGGCTGGGTTGCCAGGGGCACCAGAGATATAACTTATTCCGAGTAAAGGGATCAGTAGATCTTTGACATGCCGCCTGTCAGAGCGGGGAACCACCATGTTTACATTGGCGGTTCCCCATTCTGGCTCTGTCACAGGCCATCACAGGTCGCCAGTGGACATCGAGTCTGCCTGACTCGCGGCCCCACTCAGGGAGTGTGCCCCTAGTCTTCATGTCCGCAAGTGACGACTATAAGTGGTGATTCACGGGACAGAGCTACACTGTCGCCGCATATAGTCGTTACGTGGTCGGGAAGTGGTTAAAAACAACGCCATGGCTATGTGCTGCAGAAAAGTGCTTGCTTGGCTTACTTTTATGACAGGTTGAGAAGTATGCTGATTAAGAAGTGGCTCTGAATTAGGGGCGAGCAAAGTGATTTCATTAAAATTGATTTTTCAACAAAATCACAGATTTCCTTTTGCTCATTGAGCTGCTTATTCAAAATTTGACTGTTAAATAATTTTTAGTTTTTTCCATCTTGCCAGGTATGTTATTTTTTTGGAGAATGTGTATTCTTATGTGTGTGCATTGGGTCTTTGAATTTCTTTTTTTGTACTGTCGCTTTAATTTTTTTGTTTTACTATTTTAAGCAGTTTTTTTCCATTCTGTAAAAAAGAAACATTAATACGGAGGCAAATTTTTCCGGCAAAAGAGCAATCCAGGATAGCTGAAAGGAACTTGTGTACCATCCTATATAAGCTGTTTAAGCAGCCAAATCATTTAAATTTTTTTTAGTTCCCAGCACAGCTCTGTTAGGTGGAGGGAAGGGGAGGGGGTAAAATACCTGATTTCCCCTTACTGTAGTTAACATGGAAGTGTAAATTAAATCTAATCTTAAACATGCTCCTACCCCTATTCTATGTCCTATACTAATTAGTCTGTAGAACAACGATGTCTATACTTATGTATTCATAGGGCGCTCAGGCCCGGTCACATGATCGGTTTCCAGAGCCTCTTTTGTGGTTCAAATATTTTATTGAGGAAATACAGGAAACAAAGCATTACAATGGTTGCTTCAAGGTACCAGGGATAACCAACGTTATACATACATTTCCACGGCAGTCAAAAGGAAAATACAAGAAAGAAAACAAAAAAGGCATGGTAGGTCCTAGGAATCACCGACAAAACTGGCAGTTGGAGGGGAAAACTGGGTCTGGTGAGAACCTGCCTAGGGATTAGCGGTTTCCTGGTGTATAGAGATTGACATCATTGTTTCCATAGGAAAGAAGTGAAGAAAGAGGGAATAAGAGTCCAGCGAGGTGGGGGAAAGAAGAAATGGGGAGTAGACGGAAGAACAGAGGGGAGGAAAAAGACAGAGAAAGGGAGACAGGGTTGGGGAGGACCGGTCGCAAAGGGTCAAATGATCTACATATTGGACTGTAATGAGTGGGCAAGGTTGTAGGACTGAGGTTCAGGGCTGGAACCGTGAGATGTCAAAGCCTGGAGGGACGAAGTGAGTTAGCCAGGGTGTCCACATACGTTCGTGTTTGGGGAGCTTGTCTGTGACTATCGCCTCGATCCTGGCGTGGATCATGGCTTTCGTGATTCTATTTTTGGTTTCGGTAACCGGGAGCTGTGGAGATTTCCAGGCATGTGCAATGGTTTGCTTTGCTGCTGTAGTGACCTGCAAGAGAAGTTTAAATTGTGATTTGAAAATATCTGGGGGTTTCAGGTTCAGCAGTGCAGTTTTCGGATCAGGGGCCACAGAGGTGCCCATGAGTTTAGTGAGAATTTCGAAGATTTGGGCCCAAAATCTTTGGGCGATCGGACAGTCCCACCATACATGTAGGTGAGTGCCGGTGCCTGAGCACCCTCTGAAGCAGAGAGGGGAGTACGAGGGTAGGAACTTATTTATTCGAACCGGTACAAGGTACCACCTCATGAGTACCTTGTAGGAGGTTTCAAGTGCCACTATATTTTGAGAGGAGGATTTGGTTGCGGCCCAGATATCCACCCAGTCTTCAGGATCTATGGATTGTTGGAGGTCTTTTTCCCATGCTTTAACGTAGGGGATTTGCGCTGAGGGGGGTGGGTCAAGCAGGAGAGAGTAGAGTGTTGATATAATGCCCTTGGCGTAGGGGTCTGTTTTGCAGAGATGTTCGAATGGGGAAAAAATGGGCAGAGAGGAGCTAGAGCGTGTATGGGGAGTGTAGAAATGTTTCAGCTGGAGATATCTAAAAATTTCGGAGTTGGGGAGCTGATATTGTTCCTGAAGGGAGGGAAAAGATTTAATTGACTCAGGCGTGGTGAAAGCGTGCGCTCTCAAAAGGCCTGCCTCCGTCCATCTTGAAAAAGAGGCTGGGGATGACCAAGCTGGGTAGAAGGAGGGGTTTTTAAGGAACGAGAGCATGGGGTTATGTGGGGATTGTAGGCCTGCTTTCAGTTTAAGTCTATCCCATATCTTAAGGCAGTGAGCGGTTACGGGATTGTGGGTGGGACCTCGATCTTTCGGGGAAAGCCAGAGGAAGTTGGCTATGGACAGGGGGTCGCACCCCACGGCCTCGAGTGATACCCACAAGGGTGTCTCGTGAATGGCATGCCATTTGGGCAAGGGCGCCAACTGTGCTGCTTGAAAATATTTGGTAAATTGAGGTACCCCCAGACCGCCTTTAGACTTGGGAGAGAACAGGGTGCTTCTGGATACGCGGGGACGCGACTTGCCCCAAATGTATTGTAGGGTCCTCCGTTGTAAGATTCTCAGGTAATGAGGGGGAACCTCGACTGGAAGAACTCTAAAGAGGTAGAGCATTTTGGGTA
>BLSH010112741.1:614366-625208 GCA_018402905.1 Glandirana rugosa
CAGGTCTGCTCTTGAGGTATTTGATGACCTATCAGTTAAGGAGTTGCGGGTGTTCCTTAAGGTCTGATTAGGGAGACTGAGGTTATCTGCTCGTGAACTGTTCCGGGTTAATCTTGAACTGGAGAAGGAGTGACTCAGGTGACTGTTTCAGGATGCGGCTGTCGTTGTGTTTAAAAAATGATTCTCATTATTCGGTCTATGAAAGGACCGGGAAAGGGAGGCGTTGGAACTGGCAGGGGCGTTTGGTTAGGCTGAATTTTGGAGGTTCCTGTGGATGTGTTCGTTGGGACTCTGCGAAATTGGGCTACAATTTTGGCAGGGTTGCTTGTGTAGGTGTCCTTGGAGGTTTTAAGTCGGATTGGTTTGCGGGGACGGTCAAGGTTGCGGAGGGAAAGGGCCAGGAAAGTATCTGGCTTATTACTCTTAGTAAAAAATTTGTGTTGCTGTCGGCGTAGGACTTTGTCAGTGGACTCAGTGAGGAAGAGGTCAAGTTCTAATTGGGCCTTGTCAAGTGCTCGTCTATTGGAGTCAGAGGGATTAGTCTGGAATTCCTTGTGGGCGTTGAGGAATTGACTATCCAGTAGTTTATGGAGTTCTCGTCTGGACTTTTTGATATGGGCGGCTTTACTGATCAAAGCTCCCCGTATTACTGGTTTATGAGCTTCCCACAGGGTGAGGGGTGAGACATCATCGGTATCATTCTCCTGGAGAAAGTTCTTAAGGGCAGTTTCTATTTCGGTTTTGTGAGCGGGATGTGTGAGGATGGAGTCGTTTAGGCTCCAAGAGTGGTCTGTTTGTTTCGGAATTAGGGATTCCAAGGAGGTCAGGATTGCGGAGTGGTCCGACCATGCGATAGGGAGGATATTGGAGTCTAGAATTGATGGGGTGGTACCCACTGTAAGGAGTATGTGGTCTATTCGGGACGAGACCTTGTGGGGATGTGAATAGAAGGAGAACTGTTTCTTGGTGGGGTTCATTTCCCGCCAGGAGTCAATAAGGGAATGTCTGTGGAGCAAAAGTTTGAAGGAGAGTTTAGAGGGAGGAGGTGTTTGGGAGAGAGGGGATTTGTCTAGGAATGGGTAGATTACTTGGTTGGAGTCTCCCCCGATTAACAACGTGCCTTGTTTATGGTGGTCAATTACAGAGAACAGGTGTGATAGGAATGCATTTGGATTTTGGTTGGGAGCGTAGTAGGACACTAAAGTTACAGTTTCCTCAAGTAAGGTGCCTATGATAATTAAGTATCTCCCTTCAGGGTCTTTTATTTCCTTAGTGAGTGTGAAAGGGGCGGATCTGTGAATCCCAATCATGACTCCCCTCTGCTTAGTGGACGCGGAGGCAGTAAAGGTTTGGGGATAGGAGTTGTGGAAAAACTTAGGAGTTGAACTTTGGGAGAAATGTGTCTCTTGCAGGCACACTACATGGGCATTTAGTGACGCAAATGTCCTGAAGGCTTTGACTCTTTTCTGGGGTATATTTAAGCCCTGAACATTCAATGTCAAGATGTTTAAGGGGGCCATGATGGAGTTGGGGGAGTAGAATTGAAAGTGATATACGTGGAGGTGACCGTACCTCCCCAGGAGAAGGAGTAGAGGCGGGAAAGCCAGGGGGGAGACCAGAAAGAGAGAAATGGAGGGCAGAGCAGTGGGGTGGGGTGCGGGGAAGCATCAAACATGAGGGGTCATTGTAAGATGCATGAGTGAGTGAGACAAAAGTCCCACCTGGAGGTAGGAGACCTCCGGCTTGGTGGGGAGGTTTGCTCAGGGGGGCCCCCATGGGTACCCCGTGGGCAAAGGTGGAGGCGGCAGTGACTGTCCGAGGGGGGGGGCCCGGCCTTGGAAGCTAATTGTGAGATGGACCTGAGGGTGGGAGGAGTCTATAGCGTTGGTATGTTAAAGGATCAGGTCAGGGGTGGAAGAGAGTGGGATGCTGGAGTATACTGACCAGGACGGAAAAAAAAAAAAAGAAAAAAACTAGTGAGGGGATGCGGATCCCATGTAGGGTAGCACTAGGGGGGTACCTAGAGGGTACAACACTATTTAAGCGTAAGAGTAGCAATTCAATAACAGAGCAATAACAATAACTGCTGAACATGTTCGGAAGCATGTGGGGGTCAGGGTAGGCGAGAACCTCACATAAACAACAATGGCAGGAGATCCAGGATAGATGTGCTCTGGGGTCAGGCTCACTAGGTGAAGTTCAGTCGTTGAAGCATAGCTTTGGTCCGGAACATTCAACTAATGTCTTTGGTGTGGTTGCCCCTAGCCAGAGCGCAATTTGGGGAATTTCCGACTCGCTCTGAAGGGTCCACGGCTGAAGTAGGAGCTGGTGGAGGGGGCTTCCTTTGAGTCTGTAGATAGTAGCTCCAGGGATTCCAGGCATATAAAAAAGGGGGGGTAGGCTCTAGAGAGGAGTCTAGTAGGGAGTCTGCCCCAGATGGGGGATGGGGGGTGGTCTTCTGGGTGATAGGGATGGGGAAGCCCAGACTATCCAAAAAGGAAACATCCCGGAGGCAAAAGGTAGTCCTTGAGGGCAGATGCAGGAGCAAGGAAGGGGTACTTGGCCTATGTCAGGTCTTGCGAAGAGGTCTCCTCATGAGGGGGTGGTAAACATATGTTGCCGGAGTTCCAGGCCTGGGTCAGGAGTTGTGGTGAGTATTAGGAGGCAGTTGTTGAGTGAGAGTCCTTTTCCTGGCTATGGAGTAGCCAAGAGGAGGAGTCCTTCTGGTGTGAGGTGCAGAAATGATTAAAATATTACCTCAGTCCTCAATCCATGTCATCGGGGAGTGCAGATGCCGGAGAAGAGCGTCTGGTGCGTTTATGAAGATTGTGGTCGTCTATTCCTGACGAGGAGGCATGGGCTTTCTGCAGAGAACTGGAGGCTGAGCGACGTCTCTGGCGCTGTTCTTTCGGTGTTGACGGGGGACCGGTGAGCTGGAGTTCCTGTAAGAGAGACTGTAGATCTTCCTGAGATTTGCAGGTGTGTTTGCGGCCCTTATATGTAAATTTCAGAGAAAAAGGGAAACCCCAAGTGTAAGGAATGTGATTCTCCAGTAAGATTTGGAGCTGCGGCTTCATGGCCCTGCGTTTAGCAATAGTGGTGGGAGACAAGTCCGCAAAGACTTGATATTCATGACCCTGGAACCGCAGTGCCCCCTTGAGGCGGGCTGTCTGCATGATTTGGTCCTTGGTGCGATAATAGTGCAGCTTGAGAATAATGTCTCGTGGAGGGCCATCTTTCTTGCGAGGGGCTAGGGTTCTGTGGATTCTGTCCATCTCTAGCCTGTCAATGGGTATAGAGGGGACTAGCTCCTGAAATAAAGCTGTAATGGTGGACTGTAGATCTACTACTGTCTCAGGAATCCCCCTGATACGCAGGTTGGACCTGCGGGCCCTATTTTCAAAATCCTCCAGCTGTGTGAGAAGGGTCAGGTTCTCCTCTCTGATCGCTTCCAATTCATCAGCTTGATTGTGTATAGTAACTTCCAGCTCATCTACCTTCTGCTCTAATTCAGCTGTGCGGTGGCCCAGCTCTCTAATCTCTTTGGTGAGGCGCTCTGTAATTTGGTCTGAGGTTTGCTTCAAGGCCCTCTGAAGCATGGATTCTATCTGACTTAGAATGTCAGGTTGCAGGGTACGGGCTCTAGGGGAGCCTAAAGGGGCTGTTGATTGTTCATAATCTGACTCACCCTCATCTGGATGCGGTAGTGGCTTCATCCGAGGGGATCTCTGAGTACCCGCGCGGCGCGGTGTGTCCGGCGCCATCTTTGCGGAGGCCCGAGCCAGGACCTCTCTGATGGATTTGCCTTTGGGTTTAGGTTTGGAGTGGACCAGAACCATCCTGTTCTGTCCTTGGTGTGCCCGGCGACTCTCAGTGTCTGTGGGAGTCGAGTTGCTGTGACTGGCTCCGTATGATGCGGCCGAATCTCCCCCTCAGATGCGGAGCTCTACAGCGGCACGTCCGACATGCAGAGCTTCGCGCATGCGCCTCCCTTCCAGAGCCTCTTTTAGGGGAGAGGAGGGACAGCTGACAACAGATGCCCCATAGCAAGCCTATGGATGACATCACCACCCAGGCATTGCAGCCATTGTCGGCAATCTCTCCTGTTCCTTGAAGCTAACCCTGGGAGCAAATCATATGACCGGACCAGAGCACTTAGAATAGGTAGGTGTAGATAGCTTTCCTCCACAGGCTATCTAGTATAGGACTTAGAATTGGGATGGAAGCATATTTAAGATTAGATTTAGACTTGACTTCCTCTTTAACATTAAGGTTTCATTCACACAGAGTGTATGTATCCATGGCCCATGTGAGGGCTGTATATATCTACACGAGGATGCACAAGTGTTAACCCTGGGTGAGTTTGGGGCTGTGCACCCGCACCCCCAAAGATTTCATAATGGGAGCAGCGGATGTGTCTGTGCTATTGATAGCTTTTCGACTGCCTGCATAGGGATGTATGGAACTCTAGTGCATCCAAATGCTGGTATAACCCTGACATAGGGCATGGATGCATAAGCCCTGTGTAAAGGAGACCTTACACATTTTTTTTGGTTGAGCTTGATAGACTTATTTTTTGAACTAGATGGACTTGTGTCTTTTTTCAACATGACTAACTATGTACAGGTAACTATCTTGTCTCACCCTACACCCTGTGGGTATCGGAATGCTCCCGATGCATGCTTGTGAATCTATTGCACTGTAACTAATCAGAGACAAATACGATATAAATTGCCTATTAAAGCTCTTGTTAATTTAAATAGTTTTCTATTAAAATAAAATTGCTACCTGGAAAAATAATTCTCTTGGGTTTCTTTAATGCACCTTTAATTTATCTTAAGAGTACAGATGAATATGTATAGATATGTTCTTTAAATGGATGTAGAATCCCAACCATAACACTACCTGCCTGGAGTTTGCATGTTCTCCCTGTGCCTGCGTGGGTTTCCTCTGGGTAGATTGTAGGCTCCTTGAGGGTAGGGACTGATGTGAATGTACAATGTACAGCGCTGTGTAAATTGAAGGCGCTATATAAGCACCAGAAATAAATAAATAAATAAAATAAATATATATATATTTATATATCAAATTAGTAGTTAGTCCAAGGGTTCAAGGATTGCAAAAGGAGCCATCTCGTACCACATCTTAGAAAAATGTGAACAGGTACCACAGGAGTTTATTGGTGCATTTAAATAACTTGCGCCACTCAAGGAAAATATATATTTAGCTCAAGTTAAAGGGGGTTGCAAACCCTCGGTTTTTTGTTTTTCTTTTATAAAAGTCACAAACATGCCTATAAACACCTGCTCTGTGCAATCGTTTTGCACAGAGAAGCCCCGATCCTCTTATTCTGGGGTGCCCCACCTGCACTCCAGGCCCCTCCACTTCATCAGGTGCCCCCAGGGAAAGCCACTTTCCCTGGGGGCACCCATGTGGGCTCGCTCCTGAGTCCTGATGCTGTATCCGTTGATACAGACAGGAAGACTTGGCCCCGCCCCCCACTCCAATGTCACTGGATTTGATTGATAGCAGCAGGAGCCATTGGCTCCTGCTGCCATCAATCTGTCCAGTCAGGAGAGAGACATTGGCTGGAGCCACTGCACTCATGCACATTGCTGGATTGGATTGGGCTTAGGTAAGAAAAAGGGGGGGTCTGGAGGGGAGCTACTGCTCAGAAGATTTTTCACCTTAATGTATACAATACATTAAGGTGAAAAACCATGAGGCTTTACAACCACTTTAAATAAAATACATTTGGGGGCGTGGCTGGCTAGAGCCCAAGATGGACACTGGTCTCTGAGGCTCCACATACCAAACCGGGCTAGACTGACTTTACCACGATTCCCGCAGCACTAACACACCCGTGACAGGTTCCTCTGACTCCCGCACACACCAGTAACATGGCCACTAAAAAGAAAGGAAGAGCAGCGGCCGCTGCAAAAGCTCACTGCCTTCTTATTCCAGCCGATGGACAGGTGCCGGCAAGATGGCCCCAACACCGCGCCCTCCTTGAGCGGCTCTCCTTCTCCCTTGGCTTCCCAACACACAGCGGCCGCAGACCCTGCTGCAATCTACAGCATGGTGATCCAGCACCACAACACCAACCAGGACTGCTCTCTTCCTCACATACCAGCCTCAGACAGCCCTGCTAAAGCCTACATGAGGCTGGATTCCCCTGCAGAAGATCTACATGAGGTGAGCTACTCCTCCCCGTCTCCTGGGTTACTGCCAGCAGCTCCTGGTGCCATATCCTCATTCCCTGCAAATAATCAGCCAGGGATGGATTCCACTCTAAAAAAAAGGCTCCAAACACATCATTTCATCCCTCCAAACTGATCTCCAGCAATTGCCCACTTGGGACATCATCCCTGAACTCCCTGCTTCGCAAAACCCATTTCTGAGACAAACAGCACCACCTTACTTCCACCTACAGCCTCAACGGATCCATCCTAGGGTCAACCCACACTAACGGGTGCTGCAGAACATCCTGCAACAAATATGCCCAATCTGTTATATCCTAGCCTTTGGCTTCTCAAAGAACTCTTTACCCCAGTTTTCTTCTTCCTGGACATGATTGTGCCTCCAAAATAGGAAGTGATTCACAGTAGTCAATCTTTTCTTCTTCGACTTACACACATTCTTACAGTTCTCTTAGTTTTGAACCCTGTTTATCTGTTCTTCACACAACTCAGACAACACCCACCATACCAATTGATCCCAACTTTCAGTCTCCAAGGATTATACATAGCAACTTTCAGAACTCAAACCCCTGAACAAACCCCTGAACTGCTACCATGACCATCAAGATTTTATCCATGAATACTAAAGGCTTAAACCACCCGGTTAAAAGAGCTTCACTATGGAAGCTAGCCTTGTCATCTCAATGTGACATTGTCTGTCTGTGTGCAAGATATGCACTTCCATACCCCATAACCAGGCATAACCAGGCAGTGGGAAAAGCAAATAGAATTCTGGGATGTATCAGTAGAGGGATCACCAGCAGGAGGAAGGAGGTTCTGATTCTTCTATATAGATCTTTAGTGAGACCTCACTTAGAATATTGTGTCCAGTTCTGGAGACCACACTTACAAAAAGATATTGATAAAATAGAACGAGTTCAGAGACGGGTAACAAAAATGGTGAAAGGTCTGGGGGATAAAACATATCAAGAGCGACTTCAGGAACTTAATATGTACAGTCTGGAGGAAAGAAGGGAGAGGGGAGACATGATTGAAACCTTTAAATACATCAAGGGGGTGAATAAGGTTCAGGAGGGCAGTCTTTTCAATATGAAACCAAAATCAAGAACACGGGGACATGACCTCAAACTAACTGGGGGGAAGTTCAAAACTAATCTTAGAAAGTATTATTTTACTGAAAGGGTGGTTGATGATTGGAATAAACTACCAACAGAGGTTTTGAGACAGTCAACAGTAAATGTCTTTAAACATGCTTGGGATAAACATAAATCCATAGTCAAAAAACAAGGTTAATGTAAAAAAAAATATATATATAAAAAAAAATTTTAAAAAATAAATAAATAAATAAAAAAAATTCTATGTTTCTATGTTTCATATTCAGCACCAATCCAAATGCACCAACAAATATTTCCCGCATATCTTCACCGCTAGTGTCCCAGTCCCTTTCAACTGCAGCAATGCATTGAAGATGTAGACAGCCACTTAATTATCCTCATATGCCATTGGAATAATTCTCCCTACACGTTCATTAATGTGTATGCTCCCAACATCCACCAAATCCTCTTTTTAAAAAATCTTTGCAAAATACGCCAAAATCCAACACGGTTCCATCATCTGGTGTGGAGACTTCAACATAACGCCTGACCCCCAACTGAAATCTTCCAACCGATCCAAAAGAAACAGTCCATCTTTAAAGACTTTTCTTCAAGAATCTCAGCATTATGATGCATTGCCCTGCCAACATGACACAGAACGCAATTACACCTTCCTGTCCATGTGCCACAATGTCTACTCTAGGATCGACCTTTTCTTGACAGATAAGTGGACCGTGCAAAGAATTTAAACATCAGCCATCCTGCCTACCACATGGTTGGATCATGCACCAATATGTGTAGCTATAGAACACACTTCACGCTCAAACTCTGCTATTGTCTGGAGAATGAACACCCACCTTCTTCAATCATCCCATAATTCTGAAATAATACGTAGACACCTTGAAGAATTTTTCACTATCAACTCGGCCCCAACAACTGACCCAGTCACCCTATGGGCCACACACAAAGCATTTATGCAAGGCCTTTTCATTCAGCTAGGAGCTAGACTGAGGAGGGAGAGTGCACAGCACATCAATCAATTGCTGAAAGATATCCAAACTACTGATTCCCAAAATAAGCACAAACCCATCAGAAACTAAAATCCAAACTAGGTCACCTCAGGCTGGAACTCAGAACACTCCAGCTAGACCAACTAGAAAAATTTGAAAAACAGCAAAAAACTTAATGTCCTTTTATGCATCTGGAAACAAATGTGGTAAACTCCTGTCCTCGTAATTGAAAGGTCACCGCCAAAAATCCCATATTCCTTTTTTATTTCACCCAATTTCAAAAAAGCCTTTTAACTAATCCACAAGATATTGCAGGTGCATTTAGTTACACAAAAAATATATTAAACAGTGCTACCCTTGGGCACATACCCTGAGTGTCAAGGAATTATATAAAGTACTATACGCCATCAGCACAATCAAAGATAAAACAAGATATTCTTAAAAGCAACTAATTCCCGGAGGTTAGTAAAGTCATAGATGATGAAAAAAAGTAATTGGCTGACACTGACAATGCATGCAAGGCTTGCCTTCTCAGAATGGACTGGGGATCAAAGAACTGAAATAGAAGAGGGGATACTATTACTATAAAGTCAATGCCTTCAAGTCCTCCATGTTGGACCTAAGGATTCCCCCACATCTAAAAACCACACTACAAGCACAATACCCATACATCTGGGCCACCGACTCAATCCCATATTTGGGCATCCAATTAACAAAACAAGTAGCCTCTCTTTATCACGCAAACTATGTCCCCCTCTTACACTCCCCTCCTGGAGAACTGGATGCCCTGGCAAAACCCTCTCTATCGTGGTCTGGAAGGCTAGCCACATTTAAAATGTTGAAACTTCCCATACTGCTCTACATATTTACAACGCTGTTCCAGCATCCTTCTTCAAATCTTTACAATCTACCCTAGGTCACTTTATCTGGCGAGGCAGACCCCATTGCACACTAACCAAACTCCGTAGTAGGCAGCACAAGTTTTGTAGATGTTAAAGGCTATTACCTAGCTACTATTTTAGCACAAATCAGAGCTTGGTTTCTACCAGATCACCATAGCCCTTGGAAAGACATAGAATCATCTCAAGTAGCGGAGTTTGACCTAATTTCTTGGCTTCACAGCCAATCCTCTCCCAAGGCACGTAACCCCACTTTGTCTCCCACCATCCTAGCCTCAGTGGCGGCATACTATCACTTACGCCACAATGTCCCTAAGTGGCCAAACCCCTGCAAACCCTCACTTTTGCTTACATTGCTCTACCAGCTAATCCCAAGCCTCTCTCACCAACCTTGGATATAAGGTATCACTTATTTGTCAAACCTATATATGCAAGATCTCCTTAACCACTTGCCGACCGCCAACCGCAGGTTGACGGCGACAAGGTGGTTCGTTATCGCAAATCGCCGTCATACGACGGCGGCTGCGATAACGCGCACTGTGAGCCGCTCACTGTGTTCGGGGAGGGCCAGGGAGCGGGTGCGGCGGCTTCGATTGCCACCGGCTACCCGCGATGGCCCCCCCGGAGCGAGTGAGCGGAGGTCCGTGTATGTAAACACGGACCCCCGCTCTGTGTGAGGGGGAAGGGCTGTGATCACAGCCTTCCTTTACGTGAAGGCTGTGATAACTTCCCTTCCCCTGTTAGGGCATCCCCCATACAGTTAGAACACGCCCAGGGAACATAGTTAACCCTTAGCGCGCCCCCTGCAGGTTAACCCCTTCACTGCCAATGGCATTTACACAGTAATCAGTGCATTTTTATAGCACTGATCGCTGTATAAATGCCAATGGTCCCAAAAAAGTGTCAAAATGGTCCGACGTGTCCGCTGAAATATCGCAGTACCGCAAAAAATCGCAGATCGCCACCATTTTTAGTAAAAAATAAAAAAAAAATAAAAACCCCAAAAATGAATTCTCATCATCCGTAAACGCGGCCACTTTTGCGCAAACCAATCAATAAACGCCGATTGCGATTTTTTTTATCGCAAATATGAGGAAGAATATAAATCGGCCAAAAACGGTGAAAAAAAATGTTTTTCTATATTTTTTTTTTGGATTTGTATAGCAAAAAGTAAGAAATTTGGGTTTTTTTGCAAAATTGTCGCTCTTCTTTTGTTTATAGCGGCGATCAGAAATGACGCAGAGGTGATCAAATACCACCAAAAGAAAGCTCTGTTTGTGGGAAAAAAAGGACGCAAATTTCGTTTGGGTACAACGTCGCATGACCGCGCAGTTTTCAGTTAAAGCGACGCAGCGCCGAATCGCAAAAAGGGCTCCGGTCCTAAAGCTGGAAATCCTTCCGGGGCTGAAGTGGTTAAACCCTTTACCAGGATGCAAGCTGAATTTGCCTTACCCACCTCGGAATACTACAGGTACCTGCAGATAACCCACTGTCTGCTACATAACTCCCATCTATTCAATCCACTCCCTAGAATAGCCTGGCAATGCTTAACAAACAGCAAAATTAGCTGGAAAGGTATCACACTGTTCTACAATTTATTGCAAAACAAATCTGATTTCAAAAAGCGACCATCCCCCCC
>BLSH010112741.1:625218-638610 GCA_018402905.1 Glandirana rugosa
TGAGAGACTACTCCCAATGGCCAAATGGGAAGTAGATCTGGGCCAAACCTTTACAGAATCTCAATGGGTAGCAGCCTTAGGAGTCACTTTTACAAATATTTTTTTTAAACCATGTGAGACATGTCCAGGGTAGCACAGATATAACATACAACCATAAGCACTGTCTGGCACATAAAATCTAGGAAAGTGGGAAATTGAAGCAACAAGTGCTTTGACAGAGTTTACACAGCATATTCGAAGTAGAAATAGAGAGAAAGAAAGCAGATCGAGAAATGCAGTAATAGGGGGAAGAAAGGGGGGAAAGAAAAAAGCAAGAAAAAAAAGAAGGGGTGGGCAAGAGGAATCCCTGGGATGGAAACAGGTGTCTAGGTAACAGATGAGTAGGTAATTCACTGCCGCTCAAGTATCAAGAGTTAAGCATGGCTAAACCCTCATCAGAGAGTAGGAACAAATTCCACGCTCTCCATTGTTCTGAATATTTCTCATGGTTATGTTGAGCTGTGAGTACAAGATATTCCATCCTATTGATTTCTTCAACTTTGTGAAGCCAGCAACTAATCGTTGGGGCAGCGGATTCTTCCAGTTGATAGGGATGCAAGTTTTAGCCGCGTTAAGCAAGTGGCGTACCAGTGATTTTTTTGTATGTTTTAGCAGAAGCCGATGTAGCATGCAGCAGGAAGAAGGCTGGGTCATTAGGTACTTCGTAGTCCGTAAATCGTTGCGTAATAGAGCGTACTGTTTCCCAAAATTATGCTAACTTTGGGCAGGACAAGAATATATGAAGTAATGTACCTCCTTCCCCTGTTCCCATCTCCAACAGTGATCAGCTACTTCTGGAAATAATTTATGCAGCAGCTGTGGAGTGTGGTACCAGCGCGTAAGTATTTTATAGTTTGTCTCTTGAGTTTTCGTGCAAATGGACGATTTCAAAGAGAACCTGATGATGTTTTATTCTTGAGTGGTTGTGAATGTGCTGCCCAAGTCTCTTTCCCACTTTCTTATCCAGGGCAGGTGTGGTTGTTCTGTGGGGGAGATCAATAAAGTATGTGCTTTAGAGAGGGTATGCGTTAACACCCCTTCGTCTGTACAGTACTCTTTGAAAGTGGAAAGCTGCTGACTATAGTTTCCTGGAGGGGATTGTAATGAGTGGAGGAAGTGGTGGAGTTGTACTCCAGAAGGAGAGGGGGAAGGGACTAGTAGGATCCTTCAGTGCCAATATGGAGGGCCAGGACCCCAAGGTGACAAAGTGTAATGCTTGAACGCGATTGTTCTGTTTCAGAATGTGGAAGTAACGGTCTTCCAGGCCCGAGTTGAAAAGTGGATTTCCAATGATGGGCATTAATGGGGAGTCCATGGATGAGATTGCAGTCTGTTTGAAGACCTGAGCACACGTACTGACTGTGGGGCCTATTAATGGGTGGCATTTAATGTCGGACGGTAGGTCGTCAAGGCACCAGGGAGCGCCTCCCAGTAAGACAGGAGTCTGGGCCTGTTCAGTTTGAACCCACAGTTTGGTGTTTAAGTTTCAATCTATGAGCCATCCTAGGTGGACTGCTTGGGAGTATCTCAGGACGTCTGGGAGAGCTATGCCCCCATAGTGTTTTTGTAGGGATAGTTGGACTCAGGGGATGCAAGGCCATTTCTGGGCCCAAATTAACTTAATAAACAAGGAATGTACTTGTCTAAAGTATCGGGTAGGGATCTTGATTGGTAGTGTTTGGAGGAGGTATAAGTATTTTGGTAGTGTTTGGAGGAGGTATACGTATTTTGGTAGAATGCACATTTTCAGGAGATTGCATCTACCGAACCAGGAATGCAACCCCCGATGCCAAGTCTCCAAAAGTATGCGAGTTCTGGATAGTAAGGGCAGGAAGTTAAGCTCGAAGACACGTACCAGGTCAGTGGGGATCAGCGTCCCCAAATATTTTAGGGCTACGTCTGACCACTTAAATTTAAAGGTCAGCCTCAGGGTCTGGAGGAGCATGGGCGAGAGACCAACTCCCATAGCCTCTGATTTGTTGTAGTTGATCTTCAAGTTAGAGAGTTGGCCATACGACTCAAACTCACTGAGCAGGTTCGGAAGCAACACTGATGGGTTGGTGAGGGAGAAAAGCATGTTGTCAGCGTATGCTGATATTTTATGTTGTGTGTCTCCGTATACCACTCCAGATATGTTCGGTTTCATGCGGATTCTGCAGAGAAAGGGCTCCAAAGAGAGGGCAAAGAGCAACAGGGATAATGGGCATCCCTGTCTGGTCCCATTTGAGATGGGAAAGGGGTCTGCCAGGACTCTGTTAGTTTTAACCTGAGCTGTCGGGTTCAAGTATAGTTTGGTGATCCAGTTGAGCATGTGTCCCCCCCGCCCTATATGGCGTAGAACCGAGAACATGAAACTCCAATTGACACGGTCAAACATCTTCTCTGTGTCCGTACTTACTATTACACAAAGGGTTTTGGATGTACGTGCTATATGAATAAGGCTTAATTCTTTGAGTGTATTATCACGGGCTTCCCTGTTGGGAAGAAAACCCACTTGGTCTAGATGTATTAATTGTAGGTGTTGTGCCAGGCGAGAGGCGATGGCCTTTGCGAATATCTTAATGTCCCAGTTCAGTAAGGAGATAGGCCTATAACTGCCGAAGTAATTCAGATCCTTGCCCTCTTTAGGGATCACTGTTACATGGGCCTCCCTATGAAGGCGGGTTTCTGTGCCTAACTTATTGAACAGGTCTATCATGTGGGGGCCTAAGATTGGGAGGAACAGCTTATAGTATGGTAGGGTGAGGCCGCCAGGACCCATCGCCTTACCCGGTTTTGAGAGGTTGATTGCACCCTGAAGTTCCTCCAGGCTGATCAGAGCCTCCAGGTCTTCTATGGCTTCAGGGGGCAACTGAGGTAATTTGGAGGAGCTTATGTATTCAGCCATGTGGGTTTGGGACGTGGACTAGTCTGGCAGGTTTTAGAGTGATGCATAAAATTCCCTGAAACCCTGTGCTATTTGTTTAGGGAGTGTCACTTTTTGGCCTTGAGGTGTGTGAATATGGGGGATATAGCTAGCCAATTTTTGTTATTTAATGGACTGTGCTAGTATCCTCCCACATTTGTCACCTGACTCATAGCTAATTCTTCAGCAACATTGCAAAGCCGCCTTGGATTTATAGCGCAGTAAGTCCATTGCCTGCTTACGAAGGGATTGCAAGTCTCTATCAAGCGTCAGGGTTGGGGTACATGTATGTCGTGCTTCTACTCTGTGTATTTCCTCAAGAAGTGAGGTGAGCTTCTCCACTCGTAGACGTTTGAGACGTGACCCATGTTTGATGAGAATCCCTCGTATGACTGCCTTATGTGCTTCCCATATTAGCCCCTTGTTGCTATCCGGTAAGTCATTGGTCTGGAAGTAAAGGGTCAGCTCCCTGGTGATATCTTCTACAGTTTCAGGGTCCTGTAATAGGGTCTCATTCAGTTTCCAGAGTCTGGTTCTAGAGGATGGATAGTCAGATAAGTTGTATGTTAATTAGATAGGTGCGTGGTCTGACCATGTTATGCTACCTATATTTGAGGCCAGTACCGCATGTAGTTGTGCATGTGGGATCAAAAAATAATCTATGCATGTGTAAGTCTTATGTGGTCGAGTAAAAGGAGTAGTCCCTCTCACAAGAATGAAGCAACCGCCAGATGTCTATCAATTGAGCTTTATCGAGGGTGTGGGCTACACGCTTGCGGACGCCAGGTGGAATGGAGGATATTCCTGAGGAGGTATCGGTTTGCGGAAGCAGTGGGATGTTAAAGTCACCCCCCATTATCAACTGGCCTTCTGAGAATTCCAGGAGTTGGTCTATTGTACGGTTGAGGAAGAGGTGCTGTCGTTCATTAGAGGTGTATATGGATGTGAACGTTACTTTAATCTCCCTGATCAGGCCTTTAATAAACAGAAAGCACCCTGTTGGGTCCGCCAGGATGTTTTGGCATGTCCAGGGGACACGGTTGGATAGGAGTATAGTAACTCCTTTGGATTTAGCCGCTTGATTAGTGATAGAGTGATAGGCGGACGGGTAAAATCTGTTTTTGAGTATAAGGAGCCTATCATCCCTAAAATGTGTTGCCTGTATGAATGCCACATCAGCCTGCATGTGCTTCAGATCATTTGGGAACATCCGTCTTTTTTAGGGGATGTTGAGCCCCTTTACATTGAGCGAAATTATCTTGACAGTGTCCATCCCAGGGCGGGGTGTAGGGGTGGAAAAGCCAAAGTAAAGGGGGGAAAGGAAGGAAGAGAGAGGAGGAGGGGGAGAGTTAGTATAGTGTTCCAGGCAAGTAGGAGGGTGAAAGATAGGAGATCAAGAGGAGGGAGAAGGATTTGAACGTTATGTTCAGAGATAGATCCAGAGAACCGCTAGAAAACATACGGTCCCTGGGTCTATGGGGCAAAATATTGCCAGCGGTGCACCTCGACTACCTAAAAAGCAGATGAGGTGCATGCTCCTAATTGGGGAAGGGGGTAGACAGGGTACAGACAGGGGTGACCCCTACCTAGCCCACCCACTCGGCTGTTAACAGAAAAAAGTAATGGCAAGTATATTAAAACAGTTCAGTATATCTTCTAAATTAATAACAGCAAGAAACATCTGTGGTCTGCTCTCTATGACAATTGCAAAGTAGGGATGCCCCTTGGGTGAGGCAGAAATATCCACCCCATTTAACAGATAGATATACATGTATACACATACAGTATCTCACAAAGGTGAGTACACTCCTCACATTTTTGTAAATATTTTATTATATCTTTTCATGTGACAGCACTGAAGAAATGACACTTTGCTGAAATGTAAAGTAGTGAGTGTACAGCTTATATAACAGTATAAATTTGCTGTCCCCTCGAAATAACTCAACACACCGCCATTGATGTCTAAACTGCTGGCAACAAAAGTGAATACACCCCTAAGTGAAAATGTCAAAATTGGGCTCAAAGTGTCCATATTTTGTGTGGCCACCATTATTTTCTAGCACTGCCTTAACCCACAGGTTGCCACTGGAGTCCTCTTCCACTCCTCCATGATGACATCACGGAGTTGGTGGATGTTAGAGACTTTGTACTCCTCCGCCTTTAATTTGAGAATGCCCCACAAATGCTCAATAGGGTTTAGGTCTGGAGAAATGCTTGGCCAGTCCATCACCTTTACCCTCAGCTTCTTTAGCAAGGCAGTGGTCATCTTGGAGGTGTGTTTGGGTTTGTTATGTTGGAATACTGCCCTGCGGCCCAGTCTCTGAAGGGAGGGGATCATGCTCTGCTTCAGTATTTCACAGTACATGTTGGCATTCATGGTTCCCTCAATGAACTGTAGCTCCCCAGTGCCGGAAGCACTTATGCAGCCCCAGACCAAGACACTCCCACCACCATGCTTGACTGTAGGCAAGAAACACTTGTCTTTGTACCGGTTGCTGCCACAAACGCTTGACACCATATGAACCAAATAAGTTTATCTTGGTCTTTTCAGACCACATGATATGGTTCCAATAAGCCATGTCCTTAGTCTGCTTGTCTTAAGCAAACTGTTTCGGGGTTTCTTGTGCATCATCTTTAGAAGAGACATATTGTCTGAGCACTGACAGGCTGAAACCCCACCCCTTTAACCTCTGCAGCAACGCTGGCAGCACTCATGCATCTATTTCCCAAAGACAACCTCTGGATAGGATGCTGAGCATGTGCATTCAACTTCTTTGGTAGACAATGGCGAGGCCTGTTCTGAGTGGAACCTGTCCTGTTAAACCGCTGTATGGTCTTGGCCACTGTGCTGCAGCTCAGTTTCAGGGTCTTGGAAATCTTCTATTAGCCTAGGCCATCTTTATGTAGAGCATCAATTATTTTTTTCAGATCCTCAGAGAGTTCTATTCCATGAGGTGCCATGTTGAACTTCCAGTGACCAGTATGAGACAGTGAGAGCGATAACACTAAATTTAACACACATGCTCCCCATTTACTCCTGAGAATTTGTAACACTAATGAGTCACATGACACTGGGGATGGAAAATGGCTAATGGGGCCCAATTTGGACATTTTCACTTGGGGGTGTATTCACTTTTGTTGTCAGCAGTTTAGGCATTAATGGCTGTGTGTTGAGTTATTTTGAGAGGACAACAAATTTACACTGTTATACAAGCTGTACACTGACTACTTTACATTGTAGCAAAGTGTCATTTCATCAGTGTTGTCACATGAAAATATATAATAAGATATTTACAAAAATGTGAGGGGTGTACTCATTTTTGTGAGATGCTGTATATGTACACACACATATATATATATATATATATATATATATATATGCAAGCAGATAAAATTTCTTAGTATAATCAGGGGAGCGACTCTAGCCTAGTCTAAGGGGTAGCAACACTCAACAAAGTTGGGATGTTAGCAGCATTGCACCTATTGCTATATAACATAAACGGATCAGGTAAGGGAGCCGGTAGGTGGGGGTGAAGTCTAACAGTCTGACAGTTTTAGAGATTTTGTCCTTCTCCGAAGTTCTCCTTAAACAGCACTTTGGGGGTGGTGGATGCTGGCAAGATCCCACTGGTAAATCAATGGAGGTCAGTTGACTGGGTTTATCTGATCCCCTCAACGAGTGCTATGGTGCTGGGTGCCAGAACCTAAAGGAGGGGTTTGGTTTCCACAGTGCAGGGCGTTGTAGGCCCCAGAAAGTTATATGGGCCCAGCATGGTCTTTAAGTATCCTTCCGGATAGGTATGGGGTCTCATCTGGGTGATTGCTCAAAATCAGACAGTAACATTAAGGCATGCGACCCCTTCTATTTTCTGGAGAAATACACCAGTCCCTGTCTGATCTATAGTTATCAATTGGTAGGGATACCTAGGAAGGAGAAGGGTAAAAAGTTCATATGGGCTAAGCAGTCAACTCACCGCACCTCAGGTAGTAAAGCACTGCATGTCCAGGTGTCCATGGTGAGGCAGGAAGAAATAACTTCAAAGAGATTCCCCGAGTGCTTCTGAGGTGTAGAAGGTCTCAGCGTTTCTACAAGAGGGTTCTTTCAGTCTCTGTTAAGAACAGACATCAGGTCATGGGGTAATGAGGAGTGTATGGTCATCCAGTCGGGAGGCAACTGAGCCGTGGGTTTGTAGGGTGTGATTAGGACTCACGTGGGCCCCCCAGTGAGGGCGCTCTGGATCTCCTCTGTATTCTCTTAGAGCGAAGTTGCGAGGTCTGGCCGGCGGATACCGCACCCATGCTTCGCAGGAGGAACATCAGCCAGTTTGGTACTGCGACAGGGTCTGTTTCCAAGAACGAGAAGAGTGCTGGCAGGTCTCTGGGCATGCACAGGGTAAAGGAACGCTGCGCTTTGCGGAAGCTGACTGAGGATATACTCATCTATAGGGCACATTCAATTGCCTTGCCCAATCCAGTACCGGGGGGGCATGGTCCAGCGTTGTAAGGTGGTCCTGGAGAGGTCGGGCAGGATCTTTATGTATGTGCCGTCAAAGTCCAGTTCCCCGAATTCCCAAGCTTTGAGTAATACAGTCTCTTTGTGTGCATATCGGTGGAGGCGGCATCGGGGGCCCAGGGCGTAGTGTATTCTGTTGAATTCCACACATACGGGGAGGGCGTCTCCCAAGAATCTACGGAAGATGGCAGCCGTCGTCTCCATCAAGTCCTCAGAGCCTGTTGCCTCGGGTAGTCCACGAAGATGGAGGTTGTTCCTCTTGCTCCTGTCCTCCATTTCTTCCACGTGGAGTTGGAGTTGCTCCACGGCATCCACATGGGAACCCTGAAGGGACTCAAGTGCCGATATTTGTTGGTCTAGTGATGCTAGGGTAGATTTCCCTGTGGTCAGTCTGGTGGAGAGGGATTGAACTACTTTTCTGACCCTTTGGATTTCTTTATGATGCTTCTCTTCCAGGCGGCCTATAAGAGCCTCGAGGGTGGATGTATGTGTATGTATGTGTACATCTCGGGCCTTGTGAGAGGAGCTACATGTCGCCTCCATCTTGTGGTCCGGGGGAAGCCGCCTGGGAGTGTGTGAAGTAGTATTTGATATCTCCTCCAGCTTTGTTGGTTTTAACAGCTTCGCTGTTTCCCCTTGTCCGTCGCTTCTTGGCTGAGTACATGCCGCGGAAACCAAAGCCAGATATGCCGAGTTAAGTGGGTCTAGGACGGGAGCTCAGGCTATTCCTGTCCTCCTGCAGCCATGTCCATACCACACCCAGGCGTCACTTTTAAACACACCCGCTCCACTAGCTTATGGGAATTATCTCATAAGATAACTTTATATTGGTACCTAACCCCATAGCCCCATATCTGGGACCCCACAACCTCATCTATATGCTGGAGAGGCTGTGAAGAAATAAGTAGTCTTTTACACATATTTTGGGGTGCCCTAAATTAACAACCTTTTGGTCTGCAATCTCCCAACTACTTAGCGAAAACCTGCATATGCCTGGCCCCCTTACCTCCCACTTAGCACTACTAAACCTGGCAATAGAGATATTTCCTCACCACCTCCGCAAAATACTTATTCATGTTTTACTTGCAGCCAGACTAGCAGTAGCCAAACAATGGAAATCCCACGATCTGCCCTCTATCAAAGAAGTAAAAGCACTCATGTCTGCTATGAACGTATGTTTGTCTCTGCTGAAGGGAAACTGATACGATCTGAAAATCACTGGTCTCCTTGTTTCATGTGGTACAACTACAATGCTAGATCTTATCTGTAACACTTTACTTCCCCATCTCTCACCTGCCCCCATACTTCTGCATGAGTAGCTTTTTGTATCCCCTCCTTGATATGGAGTTTATTGCATCAACCTAAAAATGTAACTCGAATGTTCCACTACATCATCTCTTGTTGACACTGCATATTTGGTGTCCTGTTTTATTTTGTTCCTGCTTGTTTTCATGTCTACTTTCCTGGAAAAGTATACAATACGCCTATGTATGTTTTATCTTATACGGTATATTATAAATTCAATAAAAATAAATGCAATTAAATAAAGTACTTGTTCCAAGCTGCAGCTATCTCACACTTCAGTGCTATAAAATATGAATCATATGTAAATATATATACAGTATATATATATATATATATATATATATATATATATATATATATGCTCTAGGAAAAAAATGATTATATACCAAATAGTAAACACTCAATAGTGTACAGAAATAGTGGACTGGAAGAAATGTTATCCCGCTGATGCAAACTGAGGTGAGAGATATCTCTGGGAATAGCATCACTCGTGTTGTGGATTGTTTTTTGGAACAGCAGATTTACTGCTATGTGTGATTAAGTGCTGTTATCCTGGTGCACCAATGAATGTTAGTGAGCGTTTTTATGGTTTTAAAATACAATTTTAAACAAAGTGAGGATTTTCAATCATGTAATTTTTTTTCTTGTTGGCTTTATTTGTACTTGAGTGGAAACTGTGGGTGGTAAAGAATGAGCTGCTGATCCCTTCCTTTAAGGGGGAAAGTGCTTTATAACCCATATTGTGAATAGGGTCATGGTCATCCTGTAAGTGTTCTGTGTCAAAGAGGGTGGCACTTGGGTGTTTATTTGCGCCGAAGAACTTTATGAATATGAAATATTAGATAATGTGATGAACCCTTTATGGACACTTTTTGTTTGCTTCACGGTTATTTTTACATACATTGAGCATTGAGAGCACAGTTGTGTCAAATAGATGCACTATTGAGTGTTTAACATTTGGTATATAACCACTACTTTTTTACCTAGTGCATATATATATATATATATATATATATACATATACACACTATATTGTCAAAAGTATTGGGACACCTACCTTTACACGCACATAAACTTTAATGGCATCCCAGTCTTAGTCCGTAGGGTTCAACATTGAGTTGGCCCGCCCTTCAACTCTTCTGGAAAGGCTGTCCACAAATTTTAGTGTGAGTGTGGACATTCTTCCAGAAGCGCATTTGTGAGGTCAGGCACTAATGTTGGACGAGAAGGCCTGGCTCGCAGTCTCCGTTCTAATTCATCCCAAAGGTGTTCTATCAGGTTGAGGTCAGGACTCTTGCCAAAAGTATTGGGCCACCCCTCCAAATCATATATTGATATCATTTTCACTGGGAGAATTGCTATGCAAATTTTTACTAAATACACCCCTATGTATAATGCCCTGATCAACATATTATACAAATAAGTACAACTCTATAGGCACAAATTAACTGGTCTTTGATTAGCATCAGCATTAAAATAGAAAAGTAATGGTCAATTATTGTTGTGCTACAAACTAATGCTACTGGAATACATTGTTACAAAACTAAAAAAAAACAATACACTTGAGTCATAAAACAAATAACTACTGTTTACTAAATGCAAATTAAATGTTAGCTTGTACTTGATTTAGATTTACATAAACAAGCTTATACTGGGCAAAAAAGTTATCTCTTCCTTCCCAGGCACATTGGAAAGAATTATTTTTATCATATCTCAAGTTGCAAAATTCATTACTTATTTACAGCAGAGGAGTTGACAAATTAAATTACAATACTATTGTTTGTTTGACAATTGAAATCATTTTCTTTGCACTATTTAATGAAAGGATTAACAATACACAAGAGGAATGTTTCTGAAATAAGAAACATTAAAAATACAACATGACAAGGCAGTACATGATCTCTTTGTTCCGCCGTCATTGCTGAGAAGATTCTTTGATATGAGTTTGACAGTTCACTGGAGGTGTCTTCTATCAGACATAAGTAATACATTTCCACTACCTGCTGTGCCAATGAAGGTCTTAGAATGCAGTCAGACATGAGTGATTATTATGATAAAATAAGAGACTTCCAACCCCTGAATCGTTTGTGTTATGTACAATATAATTTGATAATTACAATATTTTCTTGTGTATTATTTCAGCATGATGAGGTCAAAATTATACAAAACAGTTTTTAGCACTCTGTAGCTTGAGATTGACTTCATTGGCTTCTGCTTCATATGTAATACATTGATTTCAATCTGCTGCAAAATGGATATTTGTCAACAAGAGGTTACTTGTAGGTTCCTGAATGATTACAAAACTTTTATAAGGTTAAAGGGGTTCTTCAACAACAAAAATAAATAAATCCAGCAACTACAAATACAGTAGCTGCTGACTTAGAAAATGGACACATACCTGGCCAGGCATTCTGCATCGTCCTCACCTGGGCCGGTTCTTTACTGGTCTTAGGGCCCCTGGGGCCAGCATGTTTACTAAGGGAAGCAAGCTGCGACTCCTTACAGCTTCACAGCCGGCTTCCCACTCTGCATGTGCGAGTCACACTGCACTTTGTTAATTGGAGGTTGTAGGCAGGTAGAAGAGGGGAAAGAACTTCCACTCGGATTGCCTAAGCAGTCATAGCAGAAGTGGGAATGGGTACCTGCTAAAAATGAAAACCTCCAAAAGTGGTAGAGGAGGGGGTGTTAAAGTGGAACGTCCCTTTTAGTTTAACTTTAATGTTGTAGATCTGCAAAATTGCACTACCCTTGTGTCTGGGATCGACAACTGTGTAGTCCAATTAAATAAAATAGAATCTTATGGGATTGTCACAAAACAAAAATTAAAGCTTACATATGTGAAGATATCAGCAAATCATTAAATAATGTGGGGGATTAGTTCAACGGGGATCACCTTCCCTGGAAAAAGGTAGTCCAATCGGAAGGTTTTCTTAAAATCTGACTTGTAGCCAGGTTTATTTTCAAGGTTGCATGTAAACTCAAATAAACAAAACTGAAAATAAATTTAGCCCCCCCTCACCCCAAGCACCAATACTCCCCATGTTGAGCACATGTAGCCTGGTACAGTTTAGGAGGGGGGGCGCTCGCTCGTCCCCCCTATCCTGCCCAGCTAGGTTGCATGCTCGGATAAGGGTCTGGTTTGGATTTTAGGGGGGACCCCAAGTCAAATTTTTTAAATTCTGGCACGGGGTTCCCCTTAAAATGCAAACCAGACCGGAAGGGCCTGGTATGGACTGGAGGGGACCCTACACAAATGTTTTCAGTGATTTTTTTGTATATTGCCGGGAACCAGCAATATACATTACAGTCGCGAGTGATTTTAAATTACAATTTTTTCTTTGGAAATGTAATTTTGCTCTGGCTATGTTCTACACTTCACAGAAATGCGCCCTTTTACAGGCAGACTAAGGGGACGCCCGGGCACAATATTTAAAGGAATATTTAATTTTCTTCACTTTAAGCATTATTAAAATCACTGCTTCTTTAAAAATTATGTTTTTTACAAACTTTTTTTTCATTGATACATGTCTCCTAGTGCAGGACCCAGACCCCTATAACCATTGTATGCTTAATTACTTGCATATAAGCCTTCAAAATGGGCACTTTTGATTTTTGACGTTCAGGTCCTAATAACTTCAATGGGGTTCTTTGTTCGGGTCAGAGTTTTCGGGATGTTGGAAAGTTCTGGGGCAAACCGAACAGGGGTCCGTTCGGCCCATCCCTAATGATCAATGACTATTTTGAATGGTCTCCCCAACAGGTAATATTTCAGGGCATTTAAGGCCCATTTGATAGCTAAACATTCCTTCTCAACAATGGCATAGTTTTTCTCATGTCTGTTGAGCTTTCTGCTAAGGTAGACCACTGGGTGATCCTCCCCATCTCTGACTGAGTACAGCACCCAGTCCCACATCAGAGGCATCTGTCTGCACGACAAACTCCTTTGGGTCTGGGGTCACAAGCATAGGTTGCACACAAAGGGCTTGCTTCAGCCTTTGAAATGCCTTCTCTGCCTCAGGATTCCACCTAATCATGACCGACCCTTTACCCTTCATCAGATCTATCAGTGGGGCTGCAATGGTAGCAAAATTGTGTATAAAACGCCTGTAGTACCCTGTGATCCCAAGAAATGCACAAACTTGCTTTTTATTTATAGATTGGGGCCACTTTTGAACTGCCTCTATCTTATTGATCTGAAGGTTGATCAGCCCCCGACCAATAATGTAGTCAATGTATTTAGCCTCCTCAAAGCCTATGGCACACTTTCTGGGGTTGACAGTGAGTCCTGCTTTCCTAAGGGAATCTACTACTGCTTGCACCCGGGGCAAATGAGATTCCCAATCTGGGCTGTGGATGAATACATCGTCCAAATAGGCAGCTGCGTATTGACCATGTGTTCTTAAAGGTCTTATCCATCATTCTCTGGAATAAGACAGGAGCACTATGCAAGCCAAAAGGAATCCACTTATATTGGAATGACCCCTTGGGGGTAGAAAACACAGTTTTTTCTTTTACATACTCTGCTAGGGGTATCTGCCAATAACTTTTAGTCAGATCTAAAGTAGTTATGTACCGGGCACTACCCAAGCTGTCAACAAGCTCATCGACCTGAAGCATTGGGTACACATTT
>BLSH010112741.1:644584-678617 GCA_018402905.1 Glandirana rugosa
TTCTAGAAAGAATAGACGACAATAACATAAGACAAAATAGTCCGTTCCACCGTCTACGTTGTGTGACATGACATGATGTATCTTGTCAAGGTCAAAAAAGAAGAGAGGGACACTTATCTGTAAAGGACACGTGTGTAATAATCAAAAATCGAGGTACCTTTACTGGTCCTAGACAGTAAATCTAGAGAAATAACGTTAATTGGAGGATACCTCTACCGGTATGTATTACCTCACTATGAATGTCAACGTTATCCTTTAATTAATGTGTCTTCACCGATTGTCGGTAGTTTTGTTTGTGTTTACGGACTACTCCCTTCAGTTAGACACTGGACGTATTGACCGGTCAAAAATGTAAGATACTACTATGTAAAATAACATATTTCCAAGACATCATCTAACAACAAAAATAATTTATTGAAAGGGAGAGAAGAAAAAACTGGAACTGTTCTATGTAGTACAGTACAGTGTGTTGCATCTGCCACCTTGCCTGATAAAACAGAATACAATAACAGCAGATAAGAAAGATCTTAGGCATTTTCAAACACTGTTTGCTTCCAATAGTCATTCTTGAACTTTTCTTTAAAGACCTTATATTGAGGAACCATAGTGGTGAGATATTTTTTTTATATGATATGAAAGTAACCGGCTTTTTTTCCTCAGCTTTAAACTTACGTTTTTTTGTCTTGTTCTGCCAAGGTGACTCGGAGCAGACTACTAGGAAGTAAGCCGTGAGCATCCCTGTTTTATACCATATGTTTTGATATATGTTGTCAGGTGGTTTTCTCGGTTGCAGTTCTGTCTAAAGGCTTAAGGATCTCCATGAAGTGTATAGTAGGAAATACAGTATAACAAACTGCAGAAACAAATACAGAATGCGGTCACACTAAAGGCCAGTACACACAGTACAATTATCTGACGAAAACTGTCATATGACAGCCTGTCGTACAATAATCCGACCGTTAGTACGCTCTATTCAACAGCTGTTTTTGAATTATCGTCCAACATAAGTTGTATGAGAAGACTAAAAAACGTTTGTTTGCCGACAAGGTGTCATATGATTTTCGGCTAGTCTGTACAGAAGTTGGACAAACAAAAGTTGTAAGTACAAACACGCATGCTCGGAACCCAGGAAGTTTTCAGTCATGTAAACCTGCGTCTGTAATTCACAATTTACATTCACCGGAACTTCCTCTTTATACGCTCGTAACACGTCACTACATTCGGCTTTGTTGAGCGATAATTTGACAACTGTCAGTATGCTAGACAAAATCATGGACAGATGATTTTGAGAAAGGTTGGACATGCAGACGTACAACAATCACATCGTGTGTACGAGGCTTTACTTGCAAATTGATGCACATCTTACTTTATTTTACTGAAATGTTGCCTGAGACATACAGTATGTTTATACTACTATAGTTCATTCCAGTACTAAGAACCATTGCTATTTCCGAAAATAAACAAATTTGATTCATAAGTTTTGATTCCATAGGTCATTTGGAATGTGGGGCCCAAAAATACTGTATTCTGTGTTTGCTTCTGCAGTTAGTTACATTTCCAACCATATAGTTCATTGAGATTGTTAAACTGATCTTGAACTCTTTCTTGGATTCTTTCACCCGGTGTTGATCTAATGTATTTTTATGATTTGATAACTTCTTAATCAAGCCATGGTGGGCAGGGATGTGGCTAGACCTAGGGCACCACTGGGCACTTCAAGAATAGGAATGATGTTACCTAGTGCTGATAGTTAAATGGTTGTATATGAATATAACTTGAGCCTTCGCACTGTGCACAGCATGCCTATGTCAAAGTCCTTATAATCACAAAATTTGCTTTAGATACTGTTTCACAGTGAGAGCCCCACAGACACATAAAAACCCAAACACAATCATTTTTAAAAACTGCTACTCTCCCATTACATGCTTTTCTGTCACAGTATGTAAGGTCATATGTTTGTAAGATACAACAGTAAAAATGATGTACTGCAGAGGACAGCATAAGAATTATGGTCAGAAGTGTGTAATGTACACTACATTACATAATCCTTACATCTTCATTCTGTACTGTACTGTATTGTATGTTGCATATATTTGACCACTACCCCTGTATATTGTGCTACAGTATCTCATAAAAGTGAGTACACCCTCACATTTTTGTAAATATTTTATTATACAATGTAAAGTAGTGAGTGCACAGCTTGTATAACAGTGTAAATTTACTATCCCCTCAAAATAACTCAACACACAGCCATTAATGTCTAAACCGCTGGCAACAAAAGTGAGTACACTACTAAGTGAAAATGTCCAAATTGGGCCCAATTAGCCATTTTCTCTCCCTGGTGTCATGTGACTCGTTAGTGTTACAAGGTCTCAGGTGGGAATGGAGAGCAGGTGTGTTAAATTTGGTGTTATTGCTCTCAATCTTTCATACAGGTCAATGGAAGTTCAACATGATACCTCATGGTAAATAACTCTCTGAGAATCTGAAAAAAAGAATTGTTGCTCTACATAAAGATGGCCCAGGCCCTGAAACTGAGCTGCAGCATGGTGGCCAAGACCATACAGTGATTTAACAGGATCAGGTTCCACTCAGAACAGGCCTCGCCATGGTCGACCAAAGAAGTTGAGTGCACATCCTCAGCGTCATATCAGAGGTTGTCTTTGGGAAATAAACATATGAGTGCTGCCAGCATTGCTGCAGAGGTTGAAGGGGTGGGGGTTCAGCCTGTTAGTGCTCAGACCATACACAGCACACTGCATCAAATTGGTATGCATGGCTGTCGTCCCAGAAGGAAGCCTCTTCTAAAGATGATGCACAAGAAAGCCTGCAAGCGGTTTGCTGAAGACAAGCAGACTAAGGACATGGATTACTGGGACCATGTCCTGTGGTCTGATGATATAAACTTATTTGGTTCAGATGGTGTCAAGCGTGTGTAGCGGCAACCAGGTATGGAGTACAAAGACAGATGTGTCTTGTCTACAGTCAAGCATGGTGGTGGGAGTGTCATGGTCAAGGGGTTCCTTGAGTGCTGCCAGAACTGGGGAGCTACAGTTCATTGAGGGAATCATGAATGCCAACATGTACTGTGACATACTAAAGCAGAGCATGATCCCCTCCCTTTGGGGACTGGGCCACAGGGCAGTATTCCAACATGATAATGACCGCAAACACACCTCCAAGATGACCACTGCCTTGCTAAAGAAGCTGAGGGTAAAGGTGATGGACTGACCAAGCATGTCTCCAGATATATTGAGCATCTGTGGGGCATCCTCAAACGGAAGGTGAAGGAGTGCAAGGTCTCTAACATCCACCAGCTTGGTGATGTTGACATGGAGGAGTGGAAGAGGACTCCAGTAGCAACCTGTGAAGCTCTGGTGACCTCCATGCCCAAGAGGGTTAAGGCAGTGCTGGAAAATAATGGTGGCCACACAAAATATTGACACCGTAGGCCCAATTTGGACATTTTCACTTAGGGGGTGTACTCACTTTTGTTGCCAGCAGTTTAGACAGTAATGTCTGTGTGTTGCGTTATTTTGAGGGGACAGCAAATGTACACTGTTACACAAGCTGTACACTCACTACTTTACATTGTAGCAAAGTGTAATTTCTTCAGTGTTTTCACATGCAAAGATATAATAAAATATTTACAAAAATGTGAGGGGTGTACTCACTTTTGTGAAATACTGTATATATTATAAAATCCTGATTTTACACTAGGCTGACTACTGCACTCTGTCAGCTGGGCTGTAGATTACACACTCCTGATAGCTGAACTCTCTCCATGCAGAGTGGTCAGGATTATGTCATGTATAGACCTGTGTATAGAGTGCAGTGGTCAGGAGTATGTGACATACAGCCAAGCTTTCAGAGTGCAGTGGTAAAAGAGTATGTAATGTGCAGCCATGCATACAGAATGCAGGGCTTAGGAATGAGCATATTATACATGTGTAATATACCCATCATACAGAATGCAGCATTCAGGAGTACAGTCTAGTGGTATGTTCAGGAGGTATGTAACATATAGCTCAACATGCTGTACATTACATATGCTTGACCACTGAATGCTGTATGCTTTACTGTCCTCTACCTACAGCTCACCTCTACACACCTATCCACTATTCACATCTGCACTCCCCGCAGCTTATCTCTGCCCCCTTCCACAATTCACTTCCACCTCCCATCTTCAGCTCACCCTAATCCACAGATATCGCCTCTGCACCCTCCACCTCCCACCTCTGCACCAGCAATTCCTCATTCACAGCTCTCACCTCTGCACATCCCCTTCCTCATCCACAACATTCACTTCTGCACCCAATCCCTCTCGACTGCTCTAATCTCTTCACCCCCCCTCCATCCACAGCTTTCACCTCTGTATCTACCCTTTAATCCACAGATCGCACCTCTGCACAAATCTATAATGGTGCATCCAACTGCCCTGTCCACAATTCTCACCTGTGCACCCAACCCCCTCATCTCCTGTTCTCCACTGTGCAGCCAGCCTCCTCCTGCCAAGCTCTCGCCTGTGCACCTAGTCCCCTTCATCCACAATTTTTACTTCTGCAACCAGCACTCCACGTTTACAGATCTCACTTGTGTACCCAGCTCCCACCCATTCACAGCCCTCACGTGTGCAACTAGCCTCCCCCTCCATTGCACTCACCTGTGCATCTAGACCCCCCCATTTATAGTGCTTGTCTGTGCACCAATACTCCCCCCATCCACAGCTGTCACCTGTGCACCCAGCCCCCCTCCCCATCCATAGCTCTCATTTGTGCACCCAGCCTTACAACCACAGCCCTCATCTGGGCAACTAGTCCCATTTCACAGCTTTCACCTGAGTACCCACCACCCTGCCATCTATGTATAGGCAGCTGCAATTGTTGGCACTGTTTTAGCAGCCATTATGCAGAGGTTAAGGGGAACTCTTGTTCCTCTGAGGCCTCTGTAGGTGTCATTAGGGGAGCAGCCATCTGTTGGACACTACTGTGCTGAATGACCTCTATGGTCATCATTATTGATGGCAGTGCTATTGATGGCAGTGCTATTAAATACTGTCCCACTGCAATTGGCGTGCATTTGCGAAGTGGCTAAGTTAGGGACAGGTGTAGGTAGGTGTATGTAGGTATATGAATACGTCTAGTTCAATCAATTTCCCGAATGGCACTTTATATAAACCACAACACTTTGCCAACTGAATGACCCCCTACGTGGTATACCTCTTGATGTGCCAGTGTGGGGGGTTTTATGTTGGCAAAACCATACAACTCTTCTTGAAACGAACCTTGAGACATGTTGCCAGCCTTAAAACAGGTCCTATTGCAGCGTGAATCACGCTGGATAGTGGCCCTTCAGGCCACATCCCCCCTGGCATTAATGAACATCTAAGCTTCAGACCCTTTTTAGAGGGATTTGCTTCGGCTAGTTGGGACAAGGAAAATTCCTAAGTCAATGCTGGGGAATTTTGAGATTACGTCAAATGTTATTCTGTATATTGTCACTGTTGCCATTTGTGATTATGTGGGACTGGTCTCACCGATGGTGCTGCTGCTCAGCTTCTGGGGTTTCCCCCCTTTTTTTTTCTCCTTGGGTCACACGGGGGCCGGGCCATTTTGGGGTACTCCCCTTTTTTCCCCCTTTTGGTCATCATTCATTTTTTGGGGGGGACCTGTGTTGCACTGCCCAGTGCACCCAGGCCCCCATGCCTCTATGAGGCTGGGGGCTGGGTTTAGTTCGGGCGGCTGGATCCTTGATCCATGCTTGCCCTGTTGCGCTGGTGGGGCCCCTCTGCATGACGCCCCTTCGAGCTTGTCTCGGGGTGGCGCCGTGCAGAAGGACCTCAGGGGACCCGTTCTGGGACCCCATGGCATTGGTGGTGCGACTGTGGTTTGGAGGGATCCTTGTTTGATCTCTCCCTTAGTGATGTTCTCTGTCTTTGGAATGGCCCACTGTAGCATTCCGTTGCGTGGCAACGAGGAGATGTGCTGGGTTAGTCTCCTCCCATGCCGTGGGGCAGCGTCCTATGACGCACTGGCGCAGAGACGTCATTCCTAGGCGCCACGACGCATCATGCGTCGGCGTCATGGCGTCATCACTCGGCGCCTACGGGCCGTGTGATCGTTTGGTGCCTTTTCTTTTTCCTATAAAACAGGGAGGCGACGGCAATTATGGCAGCCGTCGTCTCCCTGACTTGTGGGCCGGATCTCTACACATCCATCAAAAAGGTAAATCTGCTGACCCGTATTGGCAATTGTTGGTATACCGGTGTTACACCGCTATGTCAATGAAGCTAGCGATATATACTCTTTAGGGGAGGTCACTTTAGACGCAATGTATAGTGTTGGATTCTTTCTCTGATCTATCTATGGTCTATTGCCATCTCTCTCATGATTCTTCAGTATCTGTGAGAAGGGCTAGGAGCTGGGCACATTTGACATAATACTTATGTAGGGTGTTTTTTCTGATTATCTAAAAATAGTGCCCCCCCCCCTCTTTTGAGAGTAGTCTGCATTACCATATGGATTGTGTGCTCTTTTGATTCATATACATAATTTTTCTTCCAAATTTTTCTTTTTGTTTTAGAGCCTCCATCACCCCCCAGGTTTCATTGTTTCCTCTGTCTGGGAGTTCCTCCCACTCTGCGGCCTCGCCGCCCTTTGGGTGTCCCTGTGGTTCACCTACTGGTCTCCCGCTTTTGCGGGTGGGAGGTCTCCTCTGTGCCCTTGTCACCCGTGTCCCCCTTGGAAAAAACGTTTTCCTCTTTTTCTTTCCATGCTGAGCAGTGGTCCTGTCGAGGTGGCACTGGTTCTACTCTTTGGCATGTGGTGAGTAGCCTTCCCATGACTATGTCCCTCACATCCTAATCCTGTTATGTACGTTGTCAGTCTGTAATATCATAATATTTTTCAGAGTTTGTAATTTGGGCATAATCTTCTGCCCCTGAAGAAGGGTAACCATCCTGAAACATGTTGGGCGTATGCTCATGAAGACAATACATCTCTACATCATTAACATCATCAAGTTCATTTATTTTGGACTGTAACACCAATGTCACAATGTTTTTAACTGTATCTATGTGACACATTTGATGTCCATTCTTTTATATTTTTTGTAATAAACTGTCTATCTTATAATATATATGTTCTGTTTCACGTAATGCCTTAAACGTCCCGCTATTTGTACTGTGGGAGTACCTCTTGCTACATTTGGGAATTAAAACTACCTTCTGCCTCCCAAGTGCTCTTGCTGCCACATTGTCCATCAGCCACCTCCTTTGTTGGATGCTGTCTGGTATCGTAAGGTTGCTCCTGATTCTTATACCATATAGAGATTGTGCTATAATAATCCTACTGTGAGGAACTATTATGCTGAGTTGGCAGTGATATTTAAGCCCTGTCACCACCTTGTTGGAACTACTAGGAGAACATGTACTGCTATTACCAAGTGTTTTTGTTGTTTAACTTTGTTTTAACACAACATGCCCCATTACTTGGTCTCTGTGTGCAGTTACAGCTTGAGTAACCACCAGCTGGCCCGCATGCATACAGCTGTCACCTCTGCACATCTCAACTTACCCCTACATTCCCCACCCATCTTCCACTGGGAGGTCCTTACAGTGACTGTGGCATGGCTCCCTAGGTGTTGATAATTTTGTTTCTTAACACCGTGTAGCGTGAACTAGCTGCTTTGCCTCTCTTAGCAACTCTGCCTGTCAGACCTGTAGCCTAGCGACAAGGAGGAGTTTCAGAACACTTTTCTTGTTTTTTTTTTGTTTTTTTTTGCAGGTGGCAGATGTGCTGGCAGGTGGCTAGAGAAGGTAACAACTGCAGGCAGTGTCGATGTTGCAACCTAGGAGCAGTCATAAACAGATGCTGGGCATCTGCCCTGGGTACCCGGCGCATGTCAAGCCCCTGATGGAGGGTTTGGGTTAATGTTCATTACCAGAGATGAGCATATCCTAAAATTAAAATATGTTCAAGTATGTTTTGCTACTTTTTCACCATATCCATCCCTATGGGCTACTGGGTATTTATGGTTTACTGGCTAGGCAGTTAAAGATTTGCATCTGCATCTTACCCCTTACCACTCACCACAGGGAAGTTCCTATTTATCCAATTGGAAGGCATCCTTTCACTGAGAAGCCCTTAATTCATACAATTAAAACACATGGGGATTGATATTTGTGTATACTAATCTGCCCAGCTGAATTGCTAAATTTACACAGTAATTGTTCTGTTCATCGAATCAATTGTTTTGTTTTATACATTTTAAAATCAAGAGACTCTCATGAGTGACCTTCAAAATGTACAGTTAACCAAGATTAGGTGCACAACAGATCATTTTACATGATGACATAATGAACAGAGGGCAGTGTTGCTTTAACTACCAAAAGAAAATTTTACAAAATGCATTATTATATTAGAAAAGGAATGCTATATTAATCTGCATTTTTTAGACACAAGGAGCTATTATGTGATATTTGCTATTCAAAATAGTCTATAGATATAGAACTGTCATGAGAATGTTTTTTGATTAAAGATTGTTGATGTAATCTTTCTTGGACATGAAAAGAAAAAACATTGCAGGGACTTATCCAATCAGGTAGTGCAAAACAATTATTTACAAAGTGTAATTGCTGTTATGTACAAAATTAAAACCTACAATTCCAAACAAGTAGCCAAAATGCCATATAACATACTGCAAGTGTATCACATATACAGTACTGAAAAATGGTCACATGTTGCATTGTAAGTATACCATGCATTGCTGTTCCCTCCACATTGAACATGGCCAGTGTGACAAATCTACAGCCAAGTTTTTTTTTTACATCACTCATGCATTATAGCAACACATTCTAATTAACGTTGTTCTAACTATATTTATTACAGTGCAGAAGAGAAATAATAGACATATAACATCTCTAAATGGAATTTTGAAAATGCATCTTTTATTTTTTTACCCAGCTATATTTAAAACTAAAGTATCTCTGAATGAAAAACATATAAAAAACAAAAGGAATATATCAATACATAATTTGTATTTAAAATAAAATACTATTTTTTAGTACCGTATAAAGTATTTCTTTAAATCTAAAATATCAACGTTTTGGGAACAGTGTTTGACAGAAAAGTCAGCAGGGTGTTTTTCATGAATATTTGAAGAACTAAAATAATCGCCTATGGTAAAGTATTTTGCAAAGAGCACATATGTATTTTCCACTGGTAGTAAAATGTCCTGAAAATGCATTACTTGGAGAGTGTGAATAAATAAATGGAAACTATAACACAGATTTGAACTCTAGGAAGTAAATAAGTCAAAGAAAGAAAAGTATTATTTCTGCCTCTCATTTTGTTTTTTTATTATAGTTTTCAACATAAACTATACAATAATTAAAGTGAACATGAATTCAAAAAGGTAAGATTTACTGTGTTATGGGGAACATCTACAGATGTTAATTGCACCTAAGTAGTACCTGGAAAGTGTACACTTTCTGCTCATTTGTACTCCTGTGCCCTAAGCCTCATAGTTTTACATTTCAGTGTGAGATTATCTACCTAAAACACAATTTTTATGACTGCTAGTCTTATAAACGTTTTAGTGAGAATTGGTAATATTTCTACTATGCTGCTTACTGTTTGCCTTGCTGGAGAGAAAATTGTACATGAAGATCTGACCTGCAGTGCAAGGATCCCCTTGCTACTTCTTCATTCAAGCTGCAAGAGAACAGCTTAGACATGAGCAAGCCCTATCCTGCCTCTACCGAGGCAGCCTTCATAAAGAAACATAGTGCAGAACAAGGCATAGCAAATCAGTAATGGGGAAAAGTTCACTTGTTGGTAGCCCAGGTAGATCAGCTGCAAGTTTATTAGTTCTTTGCCCACTACTTTTTTGAACACATTGTCCACAGTACAGGTCTTTTTAGACTGTTACCATCTTAGAAAAAAATACTATTTAAAATTTAAATTAACAGTGAATGTTATTTGCTTATATAAATTGTTTACATCAGCCATATATAAGTAACTCAGGCTTATCGCTGTGCATAATCTAGCACAAATGAACCATACAACTTCCTTTTGCAATATGCAGAAGAAATTCTTTTTGCTTTATAAAGTGTAATTTAAAAACATTTTTCAGGAGATATTGACCAAATTATGCCTACAGCGCAGGGACACCAACAGAGGTTGGGGGTTTAAGGCCTTTCATATTCATGTATTTGTGTAGTAGCTTTTTTTACTGGCTCAAGGCATACTAAACAAGACCTCAGAACATTAACACTCAAGAAATATCTTGGGAAGTTACAGTGCAAAATGTATGTTGTTTCTTTAGTATAGTGTTAAGTTTGTCCAAACCTGCAGGCAGCCTTCTTTTATCTCAAGCAAATATGTAAAATTTATGACAGAAACAAAACAAGCCATGTCGTTTAAATGTATACATGTTCATATTTGTGTAGAACGATAGCACACATCATAAAAAAAATGTTAAACCCTTAAATATACCTAATAAAGGACTAGCTTCAAGTGATATACAAAGATGAAACAAATCCTCCTACATAAGTTGTACCTGTTTATCTGCATCTATATATTTTGTAGAGCCTTCTAATACACATAGATCAAAGGAATTTCCTCAGCAGTAAAAAGCAGGGTCGGGGATCTGACGTCACACACACACCGCACAGCTAGAGAACAGTTCCCTGTAATCTGAGACCTGATTGAAGTGAAGGAACCTACTTCTCAGCAAAAAAACATACAAGGCTGGGGTTATGATTCACTTGCTGTGAGCTGGACGGGTATAGGCTGTCTCCTGGGAGGCTGCTGTGTTGGCTTAGGGCCCCTTCACATGGGTGCTTCAATCAAGTCTGTCTTTCAGTTTTTCAGGTAGACCTGATCGGAGCCTCCATTCACTCCTATGGAGCAGTGGATGTCAGCGGTGACATGTCCGCTGACACCCGCTGCTATCAGATCCGATCCTGTCCACCAAATCCAGATGGATGGTGTTCCTATTTTCCATCTGACTGGAGGATCGGAGCAGACATGCAGTCCGTTGTCATTCGATTTCCCCATAGATGAGAGCAGGACTCCGTCAGTCTCCACTCTGCATTGTGAGCGGAGATGAACCAGTCATCCACCTGCCCAGCGGGGATCAGCGGAGCGATGTATGCATTAAATAAAAGTGTGCTATGTCCATTTTTCATGTCAGAGGTTTATAACCACTTGAAGGTTGTCATTGATTATTTATGCTTTTAATAATGTAAGTTCCCTGGCTTTAAAAGTGATGCTTTGGCTTCATTGCTTTCTAAGTCAAAGACCTGAAACTAATATGTATAAAAGGAATTCTGACACATCTTGACTTTCATTTACACCACGCTTATTGGACGGGTCTGACTAATTAACCTATAAAGAAAACTATAATTTATAGAAGGAGGCCAGCAATGACAGCCTCTGTATTTCTATGACAGATACATTTTAAAGGTAAACTCTGTTTAAAACTGCAAAAAAAAAAAAAAAGTTTACATACATAAAGCAAATACAGCATGCCTGGCCAGGGCCCTTATTTTTTTTATCTAGATATAGTTATATTGCAGCATGCCATCATAATGCTTAAAACTGGCCTCTAGTCAATAAGCTAATCCAATGTCCTAAGAATTTTAGGATCAGTTTACTTCCTCCCTATTTAGACTCCTTGCAATTTCTCATACATGGAGTAGGAGGGAAGTACTGTCACAAAGATTCCATTCAGAAGGACACATAGGAACTGGAAAATAAAGGGATCATAAATGACAGAGATAATTATTAATATTAGAGTTTAGAAATAAGGCTTCTCAGCAGCCTACTATAAATTCTTCCAAGACTTACTGATTCAACCGTTCCTAAGAGCCTTCAACCAGCTAGCGAAAAAGGATTGCCAACCACATAACCTACTAGAAGCCCACATGACCATTATCCCTAAACCAGATAAAGACCCAACTCAAACAGCAAGTTACCGCCCTATTTCCCTACTAAACACCGACCTGAAACTTTTTGCAAAAATCCTAGAAAATAGAATCCTCCCACTCATTACAGGCCTAATACATAAAGACCAAGTAGGATTTGTCCCAGGGCGAGAAGCCAGGGACAACACAGTGAAAGCAATCAACATACAATCCTGGCTAGCTAAAAACAAACTTCCAGGATTTCTTTTATCACTTGATGCAGAGAAGGCATTCGATAGGCTGGCCTGGGATTACCTGAAAGCAACCCTTATGGCACTTGGGCTTGGCCCCAGATTAATCTCACTCATCATGTCCCTATATTCTAACCAATCAGCCAAGGTAATGGTCGATGGCCCGGTATCGAACTCCTTCCCAATCAGGAACGGAACTCGCCAAGGGTGCCCCCTTTCCCCCATCCTCTTCATATTGACACTAGAACCATTCCTCAGACAAATCAGAGCCAACAACTGCATAAAAGGAATTGATATTGCCAAGAAAGAATACAAATTAGCCGCATTCACGGACAATATCTTCATGTTTCTATCAAAACCCTTAACTTCAATTCCAAATATCTAAAAAGATTTCAGCACGTTGCGCTATTTCGCCAACCTAAAAATAAACTTTTCAAAATGGGAAGCTCTCAACATATCCCTCCCCCGAATCAGTTGAAAGCATGTAAGAACAACTTCCCCTTAAGTGGCAAACTTCCGCCATTAAATACCTAAGCATCTACTTAACAAATCAAACTTCCAATCTCTTCAAAAAATATTCTGCCTATCCTCCACAACATAAAGAAGATCTTAAAAGATGGAGCAAACCGCACTTCTTGGTTTGAAAGAGCGGCCATTATTAAAATGAATATACTTCCGCGCATATTATATATTTACCAAACAGTCCCAATTGCAATTCCCCCTTCATTTTTCCAAAACCTCAAAAAAAATATGCTCCCAATTTCTTTGGCACACAAGGAGACCGAGAATTAACCACTGGCAACTCACTGTCCCCAAACCCAAGGGAGGCCTTGGTGTCCCAGACTTAAAATTCTACTACTGGGCTTGTCAACTGCAATGCATAGTTGACTGGAATGTACGCGACAAAATCAAAGACTGGGTTACATTAGAAAAAGCAGTCTCTGATACTCCTCTACACATCTCACCATGGATCCATACAAAACACATCCCAGACACCCTCAAAGAACATCCGCTCATAGGTCCTACGCTAGACAGTTTTAAAAGAACCGCTAAAACAACGGGCATATCATACATTCCAGGCCCCATGACCCCAATTCTCAGCAAACGGACACAACAAACGGTTTGGACAAACACTTCCTCAAAAATTTGCCCAATATGTCCGATATATGAATCCTCCACTTAATCTCTAATGGAAATATATTTCCCCCGGACACATTAAAACAAAAATGGCCCGAAACATCAATAAACCTCTGGAAATATTTCCAAATGAGACACTCTGTACATAGCGCCCAAAAATCTTGCGATCTTTTACGACCAATTTCGCCATTTGATAACATCTGTGCTACCAAGCGACCCACGCAACACACAATATCCACTATATACTCTCTACTTTGGGCCAATACACCTAACAACACAAGCAAATTTTGTCCGGCATGGAATAGAGACCTCGAGCTAAACATAACAGAAGAACAATGGACACAAATTTATGAGCATACCCACAAGGGATCGATAAATGTTACAATACAAGAAAACAACTTCAAACTCCTTAAACGCTGGTACCGAACACCAAATATCCTTAAAAAGTACACTCCTAACACATCGGATCGGTGCTGGTGATGTAATCGAGAACCAGGCAACCTCTTACACATATGGTGGGAATGCAAAGAGATTGTGCTCTTCTGGGAGAAAGTCTGTGAATAGATCAATAAGATCACCTCAAAAAATTTAACTCTGAAACCTGAACAATTCTTACTCCATCTACAATCTCCTCGAACCATCAAATACCGTGAATCTCTAACCATGAACATGATTAATGCAGCCAAACTATGCATTCCCAGATGCTGGGGAACTTCCAAAACTCCATTAGTTGCAGACTGGTACAAACAAATAGGGAAAATAGCCGAAGTGGAAGAACTGATTGCCATAGCCAATGACTCACCTACCAAATACACAAAAATCTGGGCCGACTGGATCTCTTTTAAATTCTCAGATGTTTACAAAAACATAACAAACACCTAATATGGCCTTCCAACAAGTAAGACCCTCACTCACTATCATAGACCATAAAATGCAGACAGAGACCTGCAGGAGAGACCTCCTATATTTCCTTTTCTAACCCCCCTCTCCCTATATTCCCCCCCTTCACTGCTCTCACCCTTCTCGGCACATCTCCCGAAAGCGCTGGCCGCAGTGGTAGGTCGGGAAGGATAAGAGAGCAGAATCAAGTCCTAAACTGCAGATAAAAGATGCAGAACCCACCAAGCATACATGTTGAACCTATAGCTTTGCTACACTCCTTATGTTTTACTCGCATATGCATTAAGTTAACCACAACGGAACATCTGACCTATGAGAAATACTAACTGATTAACTACTTATATACTTACATCATTGACTCCTTAATTGCCTTCTACACCCACATTAAGTTTGCTCCTTTTATCTCCACCTACTAGATATATGGTGTACTTAAAATGTCATACCCTTGGCATCTCTGTTACAAACATGGCAATTGTAATTCTCCTTGAATCATTATTTCACTGTAATCTGTTTTTCTCTCAACAAAAATTTTTGGAAAAAAAAAGAAATAAGGATGATTTAGTAAAAGGTCTGAGACTCTTCATATAATAATATAGTGTAAATATTCAGTTCAATATCCTATCATGTGCAAATTAAAACAAATCTACATACTCACCTAGGTGGATGCAGCATTAGTCCGATGCAGCATCTGTCCCAAGTTGCCTCTAAGACCGCTGATCACTCAGCTCTCAGTCTTCAATGAGCAAGTTCCTCACTGAATGAGACAGGCTGTTGAGGGGGTTGGAGTGGCTGCCGATCAGGCATCTGGGTGGATTTTGACAAGCTAGGATCTCTCCAGAGTCTGGACCGGTTGAGTGACATCCACTGACAGCAGGCTAATCTGGGTCACATGAGTGACCTCTTGTAGGTCACAGAAGTGCACTACTTTGACCTACAGCAAAAGTAAGGCCAAAAGAGCCTTGCTCCTACTTCTAATTCTGATTTATCAAGCAGCTTCTTCGAGACCAGATGGATTGATTTAGCATGTGATATATTATAATATAACTGGATAATACACACTCTGAGCTATTATGGACTGGATTTGCCTACAACATCATTTTTCTTGACAAATTATGTTTGTTGTGTTACCTGTTAATTGTTAAACTCTATAAAAACCTATTGAAATTAAAACAGGGACAAAAAGTGTCCAAATAATTTAAAAATATACATTACATACAGTACATAAATGTAACTTAAAAACCAAAGAGTAGGAAAAAATTAACTAAAATTTTGACAAAATATTACAGTTTACATATGTTTTTGTGATATAAATAAAAAATAAATATACTAATAATATCCAGCACTTAGTGTTAATACATATACCCGCAAACCACTAAATAAATGTGGATAAGAAGTAATGGCTGCACACCACGAAAACCTTGGGATGTCCTAATAAAGGATTTTGGAGTTCCTTAGTTCATGGTGTACAGCCATTTCTTCTTTTCTATTGTATGAAAAGGCAAGCCAGGGCGGGCACCCACAGCATCCATCAAGCTTCCCTCTACTCACCTGGAGCGGCTGATCTTCTGGTTTCTAATCACTAAATAATTGTGTTCTCCCTGCAGCTGGAAAAAACTTATCCCCCTGGACACTAAAGAGAAAATGTGTACTTCTCCTAAAAAATGTTAAAGAATCTTAGTGTCCATGAAATAATAAACCAAAACATTTATAAATCAGTGCTTGTGTGTTTGCTATCAGTCCTTCATACAATCACTCAAATTAATTATATTCTCAACAGATGATAAGACCCTTATACTTCAATGGATCATAATAAGCATGATCCAACAACAACAGCCTTCAAATGTCAATCTAGTTGCTCCACATCTTTTTCTTAGACATTCATCTATGTGATGAATCCTCCAATGTGTATTAATAGTAGATTATAAATTATGCTTTAATATGGTAAATGTCCAAAACACTCAACAGTGAAAAAAACGAACGTGCAGGTGATTCCACATTCTTCCAAACCACCACCATGCGTGACTCAGTGTAAAATGGAGTCTCACCAAAATGTTTAACCCTTTCATTCTATAGGGATCATGGCAGGAGTTAACATTATATCATGGTCATCGTATATTCCCCTCTAACTTCTCCACCTCCACTGCTCCAGACAATATTGGCATTCCCAATGAAATGAGTTGGAGAAGTGACATCACATGCCACACTGGAACCTGAAGTGTGGTCACCACCATCTTTGTTGTACCAAATTATATATGTATTGAAGCTCTAAGGCCTCTTTGCTTCTGTATAATACCCCTTGTGGAGTGTTTTAGAGTGCGGATGTTGTCTGGACCAGTGGAGATGGAGAATTAAGAGGGGAATATATGATGACCATGATATGCTGCTAACACCAGGCATGACTCTATAGAATTGAAAGGTTACAACTTTTGGTGAGAGTCCCTTTTGTACACTGAGTTGTGCACATTGGTGGTTGGGAGGAATGGGAAGTCACGTGTACTTTCATTGTGTTTCACTGAGTGTTTTGCACATGACCGTATTTGTGTAAGTGTACTTTATAATCATATTATATGAGTATATAAATCTCTTAGATTGTAAGCTCTTACGAGCAGCGCCCTCTAATTCCTCTTGTACCAAATTGTGATTTAACTGTACTGTCTGCCTTAATTTTGTAAAAAGCTGCGCAAACTGTTGCCGCTATATAAATCCTGTATCCTGTATAATAATAATAATAATAATAATTACTACAATATAGGTTGTTATTTCTTGGAGGATTTATTGAATGTATGAAAATCAAAAGAAAAGAATGTGGAGCAACTAGAGCGACATCTGGAGGCTGCTCTTGTTGTTGTATCATACTTGCTGTGGTCCATTGAAGGGTCTTATCATCTGGCGAGAGTTTAATTTATTTGAGTGATTGTATAAATGACTAATAGAAGACACACAAGCACTGATTTATGAACTTTTTGGTTTATTATGTCATTGACACTGATTATTTAAAAATTGGTTTCTAGGGGAATTTAACTTTTTTCTCCAGTGCTGGTTTTGTATAAATTAAAAAATTAAATGCCTGGTATTTGTAACAGTATTTAAGATTTGAAACTTAAAAAAAGTAATAGTAAGCGGTACACATGGACTTCAGAGGATACGACTTTTAAGTCAAATAGATTAACAGAAGCCATCTGGTTGAATGAAGATAAGAACCAAATAGAGGACATAACAAACTGAGGAAGAGCACTGGTTATGCATGTAGTAAAGAACACAGACCAATAATAAAACTGGAAACCTATTTATCCTAAGGGTGTTAAATGCACCCTATAGGTACAGTAAAATGTTCAGGAATGGTAATGTAAAACAAAAAACATTGCCAGAAGAAAATGTATAAGATAGAAAAACCATTGAAGAGAAAATATTTTAGTAAGCTAGAAAAATAGATTAATAAAATATGCATATAAATACATGTCTAGTTGTATTAATACCTTTTTATGTAAGTAAATAATAGATTTACATTTTATAGTACGGTTATTGTAAAATGAAACTCTAGCCAAAGCCTTTTTTTTTTTAGATGTAGATTTAGATTTAGATTGAGACAAGAGCCGAAATGATGAAACTCTAGCCCTGCACGCACCACCCAGCTCAACAAAGCCAATTTCAATATTGACCGTGCTGGGCATTGGCAAAACTCTGAATGCATTTCAACAGATGTAGTCACCTGCTGTACCATAGATGGGGAAATTGATCAATTTCCTCTTGTTCTGCCTTTAAAGACAACAAAAAAAGCTGAGCCGTTTGTGGTCAGCCTCGGTCCACATAAAGATTAAACTTTGCAGCCTATCTTGATGAGAGAGCAGGGAATGATGGAAAATATTTCAAACACACGAACCATAATAAAACTTGTCCTGAACAAGCTGCAGTTAGAAGCTGATTGGCTACCATGCACAGCTGCACCAGATTTTGCACTCTCAATTTTAGTCAATCAACCCCATAGAGCTTTCTTTTGGTAGTATTTAATCACAACTGGGTTTTTTAAACTTTTTCTACATAAACAAAAAAAAAAATACCAAACATTTTGAAAAAAACACATTTTTCTTATTTTCTGTTATAAAACTTTGCAAATAAATAATCTTTCTTTATACATTTAGGCCAACATACAATGCATATCATTGAATATTTATAGAATTTACCAACTATGGCATATACTGTATGTTTGAAAATTGATCAATCCTGATGTACTGACTGCCTATATAATTTATTAAGGTCCTAAAATTCCACGACACAACAAATATCTCCCAAATTACACCTTTTTGAAGATTAGACAGTCTACAGTATTTGGTAAGAGGCATGGTGAGTTCTTTGAAGTTGTAATTTGTTGTCACAATTTTTTCAAAAATTAAGAAATTAAATAAAATGTGTTTTTCACAAAGTTGTGATTTTAACAAATTATTTCTCACACACAGCATAGGCATACTTAAAATTACACCCCAAAACACACTATCATATGCCTATGTTGATACTACATGTTTGAGACTTTTTACAGCCTAGATACAAAGGGGGGCCCAAAATCGATAAAGTACCTTTGGGCTTTTAAGATGCATAAACGATGCATCTAATTTCCTGACTATCATATTTATTGAATTCCTGAAGTACTAGGACATTAGAAACACCCACAAAATTATCCCCCTCTGGAAAGAAAATACTCCAAGGTATTTTATGAAAGTGAGTCTTTTGAAAAATGTAATTTTTGCTGCAAGTTTTTGGAAAATGCAGGAAAGAAAATTAAAATGTATTTGTATACAAGCGTGTCAGTTCATAAGATATTTCTGGCACACATTGTAGTCATACTTAGAATTACACCCCAAACTACTTTCTGCTACTCCTTCTAGGCAGTAGTGACACCACATGTGTAGGACTTTTTCACAGCCTAAGCACATGGAGAGGATCAAAATCCAAGTATCACCTTTAGGCTTTCTAAGGGCATAAATTAAGCATCTCATTTCCTGACTATCTATTACATTTTTGGAGGCCTTGGAACACAAGGACAGTAGAAATGCCCATACAATGACCAAAATTTGGTGGGTATTTTTAAGCGGCATGGTGAGTCTTTTAAAGACTTAATTTTTTTTTGTCAAAAGTTTTTGAAAAATGCAGAAAGAAAATATATTTTTTTTTACACAGTGTTGACAATGAATAAGATATTTCTCACACACAGCATGGGCATACTTAGAATTACAACCCAAAACTTTTTGGACTGATTATGTAGTTGACACTTTACCTTGGTGACCCCTGATGACATCAGCACGCTGATGAAACGCCACGTCGGGTGGACGAATACAACACGTAATTTCTGCTCTGTGCTTTCCAACCTCCCCTGCTTACTGTTTGTCTCCAACAAGTTTGTTTTGTTTGGATTTTAAATGCAATAAAGAAAAGACATTCTTCACTATTTGGAGCCCCTCTCTTTCTTCCATGGTGACCTGGTATCTGTTCGAGAGGTGGTGTTTCTACCAAAAGGTTCCAAGCAACACATCCATCTGAGGATTTGTCCCTGGAAGCACTCTTGATCTCTACTTCTGGTAAGTAGGGATTTTGGCTGGCGTCGGTGGAGGTTCTGATGTCACCCCAGAGCTCTATGGATGTTTGCACCATGAACTGATTTCACCTTTTTATTTATGTTTTGGATTTAGCACTTTATGAACTTTTTCTATGCACATGTTTGCACTTTCATGTCACTAACGTGACCCTGAATGGTTATTTATTGTTATCAATTGCGGTCAGCTGTATGACCTCATTGCCCATTTGAACTGTTTTTGGCACTGGCACTCCATTAGAGTGACCACCAGTGGGCAATTCATTCATTAAACCTTATTGTAATTTTTGCAACATCATGTTTGCACTGCACTTTATTCAATGTGGGAGCACGGTTTAATTTTTTCTTTTATCTTGTGTATCTCAAAAATCAAGCAATTGTATCAAAACCAATGTACTGTAATGGTTGCCTCTATCCGAGTGGTCAAGGAATGTAGCTTAGTGTAATGACACCTATAGAAGTCCCAGTTACTATACACCAGAGAAGCCTAGCATATTGGTATGTGGCTGCCCAAGGAATGCTGTGTTCTGGCCAGGAAGCAAAGGGGGCAGAAGAAAGGATGAACAAATGAGTTTCTGTGGATTCAGAAGTGCAGCTGTCTGCAGGAGATAACTGGGACTGGTGTCTCGCAGTAACATAATCAGTCAGACAGGAAGATGGGTCAGTTCAGGTGGCAGGCAGAGACATGGTCAACAAACATGCAAAGGATCAGCAAGTAGATACAACACTGCACTAGTGTGGTGGTGATCAGAAACACTGTTGCTGACTACACTGATCTGTTGACTGTGGGACTTGTGTAGTGGCAATCAGGAACACTGTTGCTGACTTATGCTAGTGTAGTGACACTGGGGACTAGTGTGGCATCAATCAGAAACACTTCTGTTGACTTACATTGGTCTAGTGAAACTGGGACTGGTGTGGCGGTAATCAGGGACACAGTTGCTGACTTACACAATTGTGGTGACACTGTGGCTGGTGTGGCAGTGATAAGGAACACAGTTGCTGGCATACGTTGGTCTAGTAGCAGGTGTGGCAGTGGTCAGTAAACCTCTTGCTTGCTGCACTAGTCTGGTGTGGTGGCAATCATAAACACTGATCTGGTGATGTGGTGATCAGAGAGCTATGATTGGCTGCACTATTAGGACTCATTCACACATGAGGTTGGGGAGCAGTAAAATGATGTGGTTGAGCCATGTTTTTACCACTCCTACCCCCTTTAGCTGCACAGACAGCTATGGAGGGTGTACTCATGCTGCAGCTGCAATGCTTTGTAGTTGTGGCAGAAATTATACCCCATGTACGTCCACCAATTGGAGTGCTTATGAGGCATCCATGGGATTAAAGCAGGTGGTGAGGAGGCAATACAATACCCTCTCACTGCCTGTCAAATGTTCTCTGAAGAGTGATCCAAACATGGCTGACTCCACAGAAAGCAAAGTAATGATAGTGACACTATGAATGGTGTGGAGTTGATCAGGAACACTGGGACTGGTGTGGTGGTGATCAGGGACACTGAGACTTGTGTGGCAGTGACCAGCAGGAACACTGTGACTGCTGTGGCAGTGATCAGGGACACTGGGACCAGTGTGGAGGGGATCAGGGACACTGAAGCTGGTTTGAAGGTGGTCAGGGACACTGTAAAGGATGTGGCAGTACTCAAGGGCACTGTGACTGGCGTAGCGATGATTAGGGACAATATGACTAGTGTGGTGGTAATCAGGGATGCTGTAACTGGTGAGGCAATGTTTAAGGACACTGTGGGTAGTGGTGACACTGACTGGTGTGGTGGTGATAAGGGATACTGACTGGCAGCAGTGGCCTTGTAACATTGTACTGCTAATGCTGTGATCAGAAACAAAGACTGACAGAATTGACATACAGTGACACAGCACTTGCTCTTTATTTTTTTTTTCTTTTACAATATATTTTTATTTTACAATTTTTTTACATACTGTCACCAGAGCAGTGCAGTGTTGCTATAGTGACATTATACTGCCCTGGGGGTGTGATCTGGATTTTTTTTCTTGAATAATATATAATTTCTCTATCTATGTTTGACATAATTCATGATACCATTGTTTACTACTGAGATCGCTGTGCTTGACCATAGCCATCACATGGTACAGGGCTGCTGTGATTGATTACAGTGATAACATGCTACCAGGGCCAATCACAACAGCCTGGTACGCTGTTAGTTGATCCACTGTGTCTGGTGGACACAGCGGTCACAGATCGATCCCCAGAGACGTACATAAACACCCACATATGGTTATGTCCTTCCAGTACAACGCTTGTCCCACCTGGTCGTTTATCTACAGTGGCCAGATGGAAGGTGATTAAATGGCTCTTGGAATTAACTGAAGCTTCTTTGAATTATCCTGAACCTGTTTTGTGGCCCTCATTAGATTAATTATATTACCTTATGTAATACAAAGAAAAAAAAAAACAGGCAGTGACAAAAAAGTAAAATAATTCAAACAGATCAGTTTTTAAGGACATCTCACCTTACCAGCTCTTCAAGTGATTTTGGGTTGCTTATTTGTTACAGATATTTAATACAGCTTCATTCCTAGAACATCCAAGAACTAACATTTAAGAGGGAATTTCCTTTAATCCTTCACTTCCTGTTGTGTCGCGAAGAAGAAATCTCCCCAGTGGAACACAGTTGGTAAAAAAAAATTATGCTTTCTTGACCAATTTATTAATAAACATATTATTATTATTTCACAAAACTGCTGAAATTACCAAATGTATTTAACAGATATGTATTTTTGGAACTATGGAAAAACAAGGAATGTGGTAAAAGCAGGAAAATCAATATTAGAATAACTATTTGTAAGTCATGGTTTCTAATGAAAAAAGCAAAACTACTAAATAATTCCACCAACACCTGTGATCAAAGAAATTCAACCATTAAAACCTTTACGGCCTGCACCAAACCGCAGCTCTATTTTGTGCAGCCATTTTCAGCTGCAGAGCTGTGCAGCAGGGGGCGATGCGATGCACGGCTCCCTTTTTTTTTTTTTTTTAATGACCTACGTTGGAAAAGTACAATATGACACTCACATTCATGTAAGCACTTGCTGTGCAGTAATATGTTTTGCCAAACAATCTCGTATATTCTCCTACATCATTTTAAGAAATTGAGTGGCTTGTCTAGGTATGCCTTAATATTACAGATATTCGGTTAATCTAAAGGAGCATGAAAAGAGATAGAAAATTAACATGTATGGCCAACATCATAAATAATTTTGTAGTTCCTCCTGAAAATTATATTTTTTTGTGGATTCTTACTTCAATACTGTTTGAGGTCAATATAATTTTCAGGTCAATGAATGAGCATAAAAGTCATTCAACTAGCATTTTCAAAACTAGAGGTCAGAAATTACAGCCCCTATTTATTAAAACAGGTATTTATATAGCGCACAATTTATATATTGTACATTCACATAAGTCCCTTCCATCAACAGTTTAAGGTCCCCATCTCACATATACATACTGGTGCCAATTTAGACTGGATCCATTTATATTACCAGGATGTTTTTGGAGTGTACGGGGAACCCAAATAAAAGCACAGGCAGAGCATGTAAACTAAATGCAGGTAATGTCCTGGTTGGGATTGAACCATAGGACCCTAGTGCTTTAAAGAAGGAGTGCCAACCACTAAGTAACTGTGCTGTATTTAGTTTTGAAGCTTTATGCACAAACCTCAGGATATCCGTAGTGACCGTTGTGGGTATGCATGCCTACGGACACTACAGTGTCTGCAAATACGTGATTAAGACACAAAATTTCAGAGACTCTGAGGGTAAATGGATGTATAAGATTCAATCTTTTCTCAACTGCTCCTCCCCATTTGTAGTTTACCAACTTATCTGCTCTTGTGAAAAGATATATGTAGGAAAAAACAGACACAAATTTTGCAAAAGGATGGGGGAACACTTGACCAGTATTACTACCAAGGATGATGATTCCCGGTGGTAGTACATTTTAGGGATGCACATGGTGCATCAACTAAGGGTTTTAAATGTATGGGAATTTATAAGCTTGAATTGCCCGAAAGGAGGGGAGACTGGGACAAGGTCCTGCTGCAAAAGGAAGCAAAATAGATATATTTTTTAGATTCATTATCACCTAAGGGGTTGAATAGTGATATTTCACTTAAATACTTCTTATAAATACAGGAAAGGCCCCTGTCCCCCGGCCTAATTAAAAACCCCTGGGTCCCGGCCCATTTTCTAAAAAAAAACAAAAAAACCCACAACCCTCAGGCCCTCTCTGCACAAAGTCCTCATGTCTCTTACCCTAAATAGTGAGGCTACTAATGGAAAGGATACTCGGTTCCTCAGGCTCCTGGTGTTCAAAAAAACTTTCCCCCTCTCCCTGATCTGATGACAAGACCATCCATTCCTCCAGTTGTAACTGTATTGCTTTTGCCCACTTTTACTTATATGTGGGGTAAGCCTTAGCATCTCCCTGTTTAATAATAGGACATTAGATTTAGTGTAGCGTATGTATTGTTTAGAGACTTTTCACAGGTGTACTCCTCCTGCACTACAATCCTGGGGAATAATTAATCAAATAGGTTACAAATTCTTGTGCGAGCCCTATTGTGTCCCCTATGATAAGCAATTGCTGAGACTGTGAGCTACATATGTCTTTGAATTTGATAAAGCGCATGTGTGTGAAACATGTAGTCACGGCAATTCTCCATCAGCTCAGCTTGGTCAGGAGCTGCTCATGATCCTTTAGCTTGGCCGTGGTTGGCTCCATGTCATTCTGCTGCACCATTACCTTTTAGGCACAGCTGCATCCCTGCCATCAGCCATCAGCCATTGGGAACATTTTCTCCAGGCCGGGCCCCCATCCCTCTCAGCATGGTCACTGGCACCCCTCCATGCTCCACCAGCGAGCCCCTCAGATGGTGATAAACCCCTCCACACTCGGAGACCTCCAGTGGCATCGTTGGCTTTTATGAATTTCTTGCTTTCATGAATTTGCAAGTTGTAACTTACTGTTTACTTCTGACTTTGCCATTGGTGTAATAAAACTTTTGACATATAGTTTTACATGGTCTCAACCGACTGCTCATGTATTTTCAGATTCAGCCCATGTAGCACTGCATAGCATGTTTCTTTGTTCATACCATATTGCTCCAGTGTCTGCCAGCTGCACTGGATCTGGTCCACCATCATTTGCAGATCGCCACTTTTTTGTGTGTTTTTTTAGCCTCACTTTGCTACCTTACAGGGAGTATCTAGGACTGTTCATTGCATCTAAGAAGCAAAAGGGATTTACCTTTGGTGTAAATTCAGTTTGAGAAATAGCAGCACACTGTCTTTTCCTGGGCACTTCTGTACCTAGAGCCTCATCGTCTGTGTGAGATCATCTAAGACACTGCTGCCTCTGACTGTAAGATTTAGAAGGAGTTTTGGTGATGTCATTACTGTGCTGCTTGCTGTTCCTCTTTCTGGAGATAAAGCTGCAGTATAAAGATCTCTCTTCTTCCACTTCATTCATTCTGCAGATCTATGAGTTCAGCACTGTGATGGTATCACGTGTGAGACCCACGCAAAGTAATGATACCACACACGAAGCAAGACAGACTCCATTTTAGAAGGGGAGCTACTTAAATGGCTGCTACGTTTTTTTTTCTCTCTCTCCTTCTAACATGGCAGTCTGAAGTAGGACAAAGCTTCTCCTTCACACCCTTTCTCTCTCTGGTCAGTTCAACTTCAAAGGGGGCCTTCTGATTATGGTCCATGACTGGTCAGGATGAAGCCCTGTTTGCTTATCTTAAACAAACATACAAAAACTGATGTTTGCCCATAAATTACCCTGGCAGTTCTAACCTAGGGATGACCCTCTCTCTCTGCCTTAAAACTTACCCAAAAGCTATATAAACCCATCATTTCTGGTATAAATATGCCATAGTGGTAAAACATACATATTTGAATGTAGAATTTCAAATTTGTATAATTCAAGTATAAACATTCACCCCTTGTTACCCAAGGAGGGATAGAACTAGTCTATTCCCTCCCCAGGGTCCTAAAAGGTCTCAGAACTCTCATGTTTGGAGTCATTTGAAAGCTTTACGCATGCCGAGCTGGAATTTCTTACTGGTAGATTTGCCGGGTGGCCCAATCACAAGTTATGATTTTGATAATGCCTGGATTATGCAGCATGTCTCCCAACGGCAGCCCTGGACATTGTCTAAGAACACAACATCTCATGCGAATGGCCAGAGGGGTATGGCTCCCCCCCTTGTGATTCAGAGAAAAAAGACTGCCAAGATCAATTGTCAGTTCTCAAGTACCATCAATGAAACAACATCAGAGAACCAGGAAATCATCTTAGAAACACTGATTAGGCACGGACATTTCAAATGCAGGTATTTTTTCATTCTGTTCCTTTGCTGTAAATTTTGTCTCATTATCTTGCAACCTTCTTTTATTTTTCTGTAAATATTTTACTGCACCTAAAACTTGACCTTTTTATTATTAAACCTTATTTTGAAAAGTGTTAATTTTGTCCCTAAAGCTCTTAATGCAACTATTACAAATCTGTTCCTTTGAAGAGTGCTACTGTTTTTAAAATAACGCATCTGAATATACCTGTCTGTGGTGACAGTGTGTGTTACAGGCGGTTGTTCTAAAATGCTGGTATTGCTAACATACGGGTCTTCTGGCTGGTATCCAGAAGTAGTGGCAGTGAAAGGGTTAATTGTTTGAATTAGCCTGGTAACAATCGCTCTCAGACGGCTGACACTTAGACGGTGGTCCCGCAAACTGGGAAATCTTTGTGCTGAAAGCAGCTGAGAGTGGCACTGTTACATTCGTGACAAGTGCGGTATTAGATCAGGGGGGTCCTCGGTCGCCGGTCGGTGAGGAGGGCAGCGATCTGATACCCACGTTCGTCACAAGCACCTCTCCTCTTGCTTATCTGGGGAGTAGCTTTCACATGAGGAAGTTAAGATTGACTCCTCTTTTGAGAAGACTGCCTTGATACAAAGACACAGTGCAAAACAAGTGAGTGGTGGGGAGAAGACCAGCTGCAGGAACCCATAGGCAATAGGCAATACTTGTGATTAGTCCTTTGCCCTCTGCTTGAATTTTTGTGCAGAGCATCGACAGTTCAGATCCTCTTTAAGAGAAGTTGGCAAACCTTTTTCTGACTCCCAAGAACAATTCCAGCACTATTGGCATCTCTTGGTAAATCTGGTTAACCAATAAGTGAATCAATTATAAATGAATCAGCTCAGTTTTCTATCTAGATAGTCTAGTTGAAATAAAAAAAAGGATTTGCTTTTTGTGCAGTTACACAATAGGTTTTAACTATGATTTCCTTTTGGTTCCTTCTAAACACAAATCTGGTGCAGCAAAATCGATAGTGTGCAATTATTTGCTATTATCAGCAACAGTACCAGAGACTTAAACCTTACTAGCTGAATATTTTAAGATCATAAAAATATATTACTCTGCCAGCTGCCTAATATGGCAACATAAAATCAATAAAGGGATCCTTGTTGCTGCAGTTTAGAGAGTGATTTTCAGGGAGCTAATCTACACTTCTCAAGTGCATTCCAATTTTTATCCAGCATTTAAAACATGTTTCATTAACACATACATTTGGAATCATTTCTGTTTATTAAAAGGATATTGGAGACATAAGAGACATCTTATCATGAGGAGATATTCAGAAAAACTGTCTTTTTAATGAATAATTCTACTCAGGAGACAACAGTCCACCTAATTTTACAAGAATATTAGCCATAAATGAAATGATTTAAGAGGAATCTGTCCTTAAAAAGTGCATTTGCAGGAGTTCACCAATTAGGAAAAATAACATATTACAGCTGACAGGCTTTTAGTGTACAACTTCATTTTATAACGTAATGCTAAATTCGATACAATTGCTTTTATTTTCTATGTAATTGGACAAAGGCTAGGAAAACAAATGAACAAATGAAAATTTAATAAAAAATGTCATAGTCATAAACTGAGTATGGGTGGTTTCCAAAGTCAATACCCATGTATATTAAAAAAGATCAGTCTATCTAATAATGATATTTGAGAGGCTTCATTTATTAAATCTTCACAAGATGGTTCTGAGTTTTTTTGAATTCCCACAATGAAGTTTTGGGGTGTTTCCTGTCCACTTGTTGCATCCTCCATAAAGAAAAAAAATAAAATCAAATGCTACAAGGTAAAAGGGAATGCCTAAAAAAGGCCACCGTAGGTGTATAGACCCAGGATCTTAAGAAAAATATTCTTACCATTTGGATCTCCAAGAGACAAATCATTGTGATTTAACTTTCCAGCTTTCAACTTAGATCTTAATTGATGATAATTCAAATATTTGGGGATCATAAGTGAGAATACACTAACTAGCACTTTATATTTATTATAAGTGCAAACTGACTTACTGAAAATTATCCAGTACAATGTTGGGTCACTTTTTCGAGCAAGGAAAAGAGAGTTTTCCAATGGACGATTTGTTTAACAGTAGCCGCTCATTTCTAGACCCTGTAAATCACAGTTACAGTGTATCAGTGCAGGTTCACACTTATACAAATTCTATGTAGATCAGATGCAATTTGAATAGCATAGATTATCATGTCACCTAAAAAGCATTATTTCCAATGAAGGCTGTTCACATAAATGCGGTGTGAATTTAATCACAAATGGGTCCTGTGCCAGTTTAGTGCAGTACAGTGCGAATTTCAGCTCCATAAACTTCAATGGGACCAGATTGAAATCGTAGTCCAGTGTTCACAATACTGCAATATTTTATTTTTTTTTGCCTAGAGTTATAGAAATAAAATCACAGATGTGACCACTCTCCTCACAAATTCATATTCAATATTGCATTGAAATCGCACATGGCAAGCAGAGATTGCAATGCAAATTTGCACCGTGTACCACTTTAAATTTGCACGCAATTCGCAGCACGTAAGTGTGAACCAGCTCTCAGTTTGCATCAATGGACTGCCAGGTCTGAACCTCCTTCTCTCAGAGTTTACCCAAGGTTTAGATAATGACCAAAGTATGAATATTTAGTTCTGTTTCTGACAAACAAAAATATTACACAAACATTTGGTGAATGATCAGGAGTAAGGAGGAGGAAAGAGGAACCACCTTAGAGCCAGGTTATCTCAGGGGAAAAATAGTAAGTCTACTTTCACAATGGAGCGGAGTCTTAGCGGCGCATTACCGCTATTATAGGCGCTGCTATGTAGGCGGGAGTGGGGTGCTTTTAACCCCCAAGAAGGGGTTAACAAGGGGTTAAAAGTGCCACCGCTTGGTCCTTCTGAGGCGGGGTTTGGACGTTTCAAAAGTGCCGCCCATTGATTACAATGGAGGGGGTGGTGGAGGAGCAGTGTGTGCACTGCTCAGCACACTGCCCCAAATATGCTGCTTGCAGGACTTTTTTTTCTAGTCCTGAAAGTGCTCAGCCCCAGTGTGAAAGCACTTGGGCTTTCACACTGGAGAGAATGGGGGGGGGGTTCAGGTGCTGTACAGGTGCTATTTTTTGCACTGCAGTGCCTGAAAAATGACCCAGTGTGAAAGGGCTCTAGGGGAACTTGAAAGTTAACAGTAACTAATCAACTTATCCTTCTTAGCCACCTGATGTTGAAAGGGGATACAGGCCTTCATCTGAATGGCTCGTTTGAGTTGTGGTAAGTATTCTTCTATATTCTGTATGTACAACCTCTCTAAATGTGTCTAAACTGAACAAAATATGCTGGACAAACTACTCTTCAGTGTGGCATCATAATATCATTCTTTTTGTCAAAACCTTATCAAGTATCCCTAAAATACAATTTGGCAAATACAACCATAAAACTGGCCATACAAACAGTAGGTTATAGGCATAGTCAACATCTTTTCAACCACCTTTTATACCAACCTACTATCAGCAATTTTCATTGAAACAATGAAATTATTTAAGTGTCTCTGCAGGCAAGTACATAATTAAACAGCACCAAAGTCAGAAGAATGAATCCCAATATGTGTAGTTCATTGCTATTAAATTAAAAAGTACTTGTTGATCCTGCCAGTTCTTAAGAACCTGAACTCCAGTGTCTTGCTGACAATATATCTGCCATGCAAAATGGGAACCCTCCCACTCCACTCAGTTTTGCATACTTGGCAGACACCTCCTTCAATGTGCATGCACTGTCATTTCTGAGTAAGTTCACTGTTGATATTGCTCTTGTAAAACTTTATAATGTAATTTCCAATCATTACTTTGGGCTTGCTGAGAGTGGTCACCTACTGCCTGCAGAGTGAAACACATTTTGGGGAATTCATGAAGAGTTTCTACAGTACTCTTTAGAAAACGTTTATGCTTCAACATGACAAATGTCGGTGCTTGCCCCACTTCATGTACCTGTTGAAAAGAGATATGTGAATTTGGGACAAGCACTAAAATTTGCTTGTGAACATAGAAAGTGCACAAGCTGGGTATACGGAGCCTGATGAGAATTCAGAGGCAATAGTTCTCCACAGTTCCATTTGCCTTTGCAATTGGCAGCAAACAACAGACAGCCTGCTATTGGCTATGGAATATGCCCACTGATTGCTGATCACACAGAGAGAGTGGATCTGATGGGGAACTAGTCCTTTGGCTTCTCAATCTGCATCACTGGTTGCTTGGAGCCTATTGGCTGTAAAACTGACAATGTACTAGACAACCAGTGACAGGTGAGGAGCAGAGGAGGTAGCATCTGCAAAAATGCCTCCCTGTTACAGAGCATACATAGACAGATGATCTGCCTATTTCTGAGCACCAACTTATAGTCTGTATTAACTACCAGTAGTTTAATTATCTACTAACTGGAGGCAATTATTTGATGAAGCAATAGCACCACTTTGTAAAATAAGCTAGCAAAACTGATGGCAGGGTTTTTTGAATCTGGCACATCAAAAATGGTGTCAGTGTTTTATTAACCACTTCACCCCCGGAAGGATTTCCCAGGTTAGGACCAGAGCACTTTTTGTGATTCGGCACTGCGTCATTTTAACTGACAATTGCGTGGTCATGAAACGTTGTACCCAAGCGAAATTTGCGTCCTTTTTTTCCCACACATAGAGCTTTCTTTTGGTGGTATTTGATCACCACTGTGTCATTTCTGATTGCCGCTATAAACAAAAAAAGAGCGACGATTTTGCAAAAAAAACAATATTTCTTACTTTTTGCTAAAATTCAAATCCAAAATAAAAATATATAAAAAAGCATTTTTTTTCATCGGTTTTGGCCGATTTATATTCTTCCTTGTATTTTTGGTAAAAAAAAATAGCAATCGGCGTTTATTGATTGGTTTGTGCAAAAGTTGCCACATTTACGGATGATGAGAATTCATTTCTGGGGTTTTTATTTGTTTTTTTATTTTTTACTAGTAATGGCGGCGATCTGCGATTTTTAGCGGTACTGCGATAGTTCAGCGGACATGTCGGACATTTTTGTCACTTTTTTGGGACCAATGACATTTATTCAGTGATCAGAAATTTAAATGTTCACTGATTACTGTATAAATGTCATTGGCAGTGAAGGGGTTAATCTGCAGGGGTATATATAGGGGTTAACTGTGTTCCCTGGGTGTGTTATAACTGTCGGGGGGGGGGGCTGGACTACCATGGGCATAAGAGATCTAACTGATCCCAGTGACAGGGATCAGTAGATCTCCTATGCCCCCACTAACAGAGCGGGGAACAGCCGTGTTTACATCGGCGGTTCCCTGTTCTTTCACTCTGGCCACTCATCGCGGCTCGCCGGCGGACATCAGGTCCTCCCGAGCCGCAGGCACACTCCTCCGGAGTGTGTCGGGCACGAAAGCGTGCCGCCACCGTGCCCTCACCCCCTAGCTGCCGCCGTAAATATACAGCGTGCAGTGTGGAATCGGTTAAGTATCCCCATTATCCCACGTCATTTGACTTCATAAAAAGCATTAAAGTATGACTAAAGGCAAAAATTTGTTATTCATTTTGATAAGATTGAAGAGGGATTAGAACAACTGCCAGGTTTTTATTGCTGTCTATGTCCCAATAGGGAAACCCATACTCTCTGTTTGTCCTGTTTACCATTACCTTTAAAAGTGAAAATAAAAGAAATTGCCTCATTTTGGGTTTTCCCCAGAACAGTAAATGGAGAAAAATAGTCCAATGGTGACACTTGATAGGGGTTATAACTCTCCTACTCCAAAATGAAAAAAAAAAGTTTTGCCTTTAGCCTATGTTCACATTGGGCCAATTTGACATGCGATTTCACATGTCAAATCACATGCCAAATTGGATCCTATTGCTGGCAACAGCACCATCTAAATCGGTGCGCCACCGCACTGATTCCCAAAAGTAGTTCCTGCACTACTTTTGGCGACTTCAGGGGCAATTTCAATAGACATCTGTGCATTAACCCGCACAGATCTCTCTTAAATCGCCCCGAAGTCAGACTAAAATGCCGGTTTGAAGAGGTGCGAGTTCAGCCGAACTCGCACGATTTCAAACCTGTCCTCAGTATGAACATGGGCTGAGTTCTACTCGCACAATTTCAAACCTGTCCTCAGTATCAACGTGGGCTGGGTCCTACTTTAGAAAGTTATTTGGCTAGCAATTTAAAAAACACACACAATCATTTTAAGCCACTATTTAAGTGCCATGGTGGAAATTTCTTGTGTATTTCCTGTTCATCTACTTTAAACATACAATTTGCCTTTATTCTTTTAGTTATTTTGCAACAGAAATGTTGTTAAAAGTGGTTTGAATTGCTTGAAAATTTTTATGTATCCTGTTCCAGATATCTGTATCAATAAAATATTTACAGTTAGCAGCTATATAAATATGAATGCCCCAACTACAAAGGCAAATTTTCAAAGGAATACATGAATTACATTTTATGAAAATAAGACCTATGAGTGCAATACCAATAAAACACATGCTGGATTTGAGAACAATCTGCAAGGATTTAAAATAACAAAATACGTTTGGGATATCTTCCACCTTCTACTCTATCAAGTTACTTCTAGATCTGTACCAAGGGCTTTCAACTATTTCATTTCTATTCATTTCATTTCAGGAGACAAGATCAGCATCCCTCAATATCTTTATCTGTGTGTGTGTTTGAGGATGATTGTCAGAGATTGTATCTTTAAGTCTTTCAATTAGTGAGCTGCTATGCACCTGAGCCTAGCTTTCAGGCATAAGAAGCGTACATTGATTACTGCAGTGCTGTCCACCTGAGGTCTGTTCTAGGCTGAAATGTCTCTTTGAAATCTAAAAATATCTTATATTATAAACTAAAAGAGGATTAACCCTGTCTGTAGTGACCCAGAAAGTACAGAATGAACATATTCATGTGCAAACCTACAAACTGATGACATCAGCAAACAATATAGTATGTAGGTCTGATTTTTAAATTTAGAATAAGGTTTTGCTGACTTGTCTAGTCATTTTATCTCTTTTTTCTTTGTAATAACCTTATAAAAATGTATTGTAGTAATGATGTGTCATGAAACTGACTTTATGTGATTAATTTATATATCTTCTTTCAGACACACTAAGTTTGTTAGCGATGGCAGATGTTAAACAGGCACTTTGTGCTCTAAGCCTTTTTTTTGTTTTTGTTTTTTTTTTTTTTTTCCTTAATTCCACATTTGTTACACTGCAGTCCATGTTGGAATATTAAAAGAGGAAAAGTGTTGTCAAGCTGTGCTGTCTTGTGCCGCAAAGTAAAGGGAAGTATCAGTTCATAGCAGAATGGGAACGCTAAGAAATTCCAGCTAGTAAATGACTATAAACTATAACTCTCACCTACTGTACCAATCACAATCCAGTAAAATAATAAACAGTGATAGAAAGATTGATATTTACATTTCCTGATAAAAATTGTGATCTAGGCCTCTTCTCTTACTGTTTCTGTGGCCTTGCAGTTCATCTCCTAAGCCCATTTAAGCTTTGTTCACAATTCCTCAGAGCCGACATAGACAAACTCATATACCTACTATGACAGGTACATGAATTGGATGCAAGCACTGACTTTTGGTCCTGTGCCCTAATAAGATTCTAAAGGGTGCCTATGATAGAGTCCACATACTAAGGTATATATCTATTTGAAATGCATCAACTCTGATGTACTGACAGCCTTACTCGTTTCTAGAGGTCCTAAATTGCAAGAACAATGTAAACAGCCCAAAATGAAGAATAGTCAAGGTATTTAATAAGAGAAATGATGAGAACTCCTTTTTTGCCACTTTTT
>BLSH010112741.1:678627-690959 GCA_018402905.1 Glandirana rugosa
ACACACACTCTCTATAGAATTGTTTTAATGTTAAAATACATTAATTAAATGACAGACGTAAAAGGTTTTTTGGAAAATGCAGACAGTAAATTAATTACATAAAATTGTAATTTTGTTAAGATATCTCTCACACACAGCATGGGTATACTTAAAATTACATACTAAAACACATTCTGCTACTCCTCCAGAGTACGGAGATACCACATGTGTGAGACTTTTTCACCACCCAGCTACATAGGGGGCTCAAAATCTAAGGACCAACTTCAGACTTTAAGCATTTAATTATGTTTTTTTGCCACAAGAAAATGACAAATGAAAATTTATTTTTATATTCTTTCTTTGTTTTCCAAAAACGTTGAAACTGCTTTTAGGCTAGTTCTGTCTTTCCTGGTCATACTAATGCACTGTTACTCACTGGTACCCGCTGTACTCATGCTGTAATAGTAGGCTGGTACTGGTTGTACCTGTTGTAGGCAGGCATTAGTACTAGGCTGGTAATGGCTGTACTGGTGGTAATAAAGCACTGGTATAGGCTATTACTGGCTGTTCTGCAGCTGTAATCAGGCAGTGGTATTAGGTTGGTACTGGCTGTTCTGGCTGTAGTCAGGCAGTAGTATCAGGATTGAACTGGCTGTACTGATGGTAATATGGCACTAGTATTAGGCTGCAACAGGTTGCACTGCTGGTAAATTAAGAGGTAACAGCATGAGCTGATCCATGGCCATATTTGTGAACACAGCCAAACACTTCTCAGGAACCAGGATTTTAATGATTGTGTCAATATCTTAGTCTAGCAAGTAAATGCTGACTCGTGATGATGGCTGAATAAAGATGGATATGTCCTTCTGATGAAAAGAGCAGATGAAGGCATTATTAGATGGAGTACTGTGATCCCAGTATAAGAGGTAATGAATATCTGCTGGCATTACACATTATATGCACTTAACATGAAAAATATATCTGATCTTTCAGATTTTTGCCATCTGTGTTCCATCGGGGAGATTTCCCTTTACTTCTTGTCCCATAGCCAAAACAGGAAGTAAGAAGAGATTCCTCTATAGTCAGGGAATCCCTGGTTGCCACCAGGGTCACTAGAACTAGTGTCCTCATTGGACAATTTCCCCTTTATTCCTGTTCTGGTGACAGCTCAAAATTTGGGATTTTCACTTTGACTCCCAGCAAAAACAGAGCTAAAGAGGAGAATCTTCCTAATGGGGGTACATATGGCAGTAAAAAAAACCTCAAAGCCCTCTCCATATATTGCAATACGAAAACAAAAAAAAATTGACTTTATTTTTACATTGACAGCATATCAGTAATTATCTTATATAGTGTAATGCAACACTCCCAAAAACAGTGATCCTAACTGCATGAAGTCCATTCAAATGTAAACATATGTACCAATACACTAACATTGACAGCATATGCTAATAGCTGAGCTGTTTTCTATAATTCAATTAATCTATGCTTTGAGAATTTAGTATTTTAAACTCCAGTGAAGTATGCAGATAATAAGTTCTAACATCTCTTGATCTTCAAACCTGTTCCAGGTCAGTGACTTTAGAAAGTACTGATGTTAGAAACTCAGCACATGCAATCAGACAACGAGTATATTCAGAAGGAGGAGCAGTGGCAGCTCCTATGTTTCTTGCAGAAACAATTTACTTTAGTGGCCAAGGACTGATAGGTGAGAGTTATATGCTTAAATTCCTCTTTAAAACGTACTACAGCATGTTTAATAATGGCTCCAAACACAGTCTACAAAGCAACAATAGGACATATTTTATGTTTTAAATTTATTTTCACTTAACTAATTTATAAATATGTTAAAAGATTTTATCATCAAAATGTACCTGAGTTTGACTCATAAATACTTATTGTTGCATTATATTCGAATAATGGTACAATTTCACGAAGCTTTGGGATATTACAGCAGATACTCGTAACAGGCATTTGTTGATTATCTGTCAAGTGTGTGAGGTAGAGTTGCTACAGTTCTCTCAGGGGGCTTCTGTTTCATAGAAAATATTTTCTTATACCTTTTACTATATTATCGTGTTCCAAAAGCACATTATCCAAAGTGTTTTTCTTGAAAGACATACCCATACATAAAGAATACAGAGGACTTGTGTTTTTCTTTAGTATTCAGCAATTTTTGCAATATGGATCTATCTTAACTTGGGAAAAAACGTTTAAGGGGGAATATGATCACCTTGTATGAGTACATACATGGTTCATATAGTGACAAATTTATTAATTTTTCTATTGGTTGAATTTGATGCATGTGTGTTTTGTTTACCTAGACCAGGGGTAGGGAACCTGCGGCTCTCCAGCTGTTTTAGAACTACATTTCCTATCATGCTTCTGGGAGTAATTGTATCCATCAGCCTTGCAATGCCTCATGGGAAATGTAGTTCTAGAACAGCTGGAGAGCCGCAGGTTCCCTACCCCTGACCTAGACTATGTAACTATGAATCATTGGGGTTGATTTACTAAAGATAAATAGACTGTGCACTTTTGCGAGTGCAGTTGCATTCTACAAGTGTGGTTGCTCCAGAGCTGAGTAAATGAGGTGGAGCTCTGCTGACTTTCATCATCCGAACATGTGCAAGTAAAAATTCAGTTTTTCAATTTTTTTCCTTGCTTGTGATTGGGTATTCATTGTAAAGAGAAGCTTTACCTTGTTTACTAAGCTATTGAGCAACTGCACTTGCAAAGTTCCCAGTCATTTTCTTTTAATAAATCAACCCCAACAGATCATGGTTACTTCTAGCAAAAAAGGACAGAATATGAAATGGCTGTATAGTATTGCATGTACTGAATACTTACTTGGGACTAACAGATAAATACATAGATAAATACATGTAAGTACGGCAGCTGTTTTATCAGCCAAAGGATTTGTACTCCTCGCCATTTATTCCTGAGATTTACGCAGTGCTCTCTGGCAGGGCAGGAGAACTGATTTTTTTTCTGCAACAGTTAAAGTGGTTGTATACCCAGTTAAAAAAAAACAAAAACCTGCAAGACAATAGCATAATGAGCTAGTATGCACCGCATACTAGCTCATTATGAAATACTCACCTTGAAACGAAGATCCGAGCGGGCTGCTCGGTCCCCGATGAAGGAGCGGACATCTTCCCTCGGATCTTGCTTCCAGGTTCTCGGTTCTGGCGCTGTGACTGGCCAGAGCCACGAGATGAATGCGCACGGGAGCCCGTCTTTCTGGCAAGATCCGGCGCTATGAGCCGGGCCTTGGCCGGGACGTCATGGCGCATGCGCCAGGACATACACGTTGCATGCACCGTGACATCACAGCTGCTTGGAGGGGGAATATCTCCTAAGCCTTACAGGTTTAGGAGATATTCATTTTACCTACAGGTAAGCCTTTTTATAGGCTTGCCTGTAGGTAAAAATCTCTCTAAAAGGTAGACAACCGCTTTAAGTAATACTAACAGATCTTGTCCTTTACTTAGTCTGTGATTGGACAGAAAAAGAAGCAGCATAATGATGAGCTCCTCTCTCTGTCACATTGCTTTCTTCTCTAATCACCATGTTCATCCTTTACACATAAATGCCTATCCTAGTTGAATTGTAAAAATACATTTACAGGCACATTATTAAATATGAATTTACACTGATTTGAGTTCAGCTTTAAAGGGTTCTGGGAGAAAGGCACTAGTAATCTGTTATTTTTAAATAGTAATACACAAAATAATGTACAATTGTGTACTAGTTTGCTGTTAGAGCAACTATTACTATCATAAGTTTGTCATCTTTTATATCAATTCAGTTTAGAACAGTCATCTTTCTTATAATCTTGAATTAAGCAGGTATTTTCGACCCTTCGGAAGAGAAGGGCCCTTTTTAATGCATTTGAACAGAAATATTTAGTAATTGTAACACAACTGCACAGTTATGTCAATACAATTTAGTGAACTGGCTCTGCTCCTGATGCACACAGACAAGTCCAGGAGAAATGGGATGTGTGATCTAGAGAAGACAGTAATTATTTCAGGACTGCTCAGGTTAACCTGCATGATCCAATCTGTTTGCGTTTCTTAGGCTGTCTAACATTTTGTACCAGAAATACTTTAGATCAGACAATGTTACTATCAACTCTCTTAAGCCAAATATTTCATTATTAACTCTTCCCATCATCACATTAGTTTCTCGTGAATTGCTTTAGCTTGTTCCCATAGATTTAGCACAGTGGGTCTGTTAAATGAAAGAAAAAAATCAGGTGCTTTTTGCCCTCATTTAGAAAATATTTCTCTTAGAAGGTAAATATGGGGAAAAACAGTAATCTCATATAAAACCTTGACATTTCTAGATGAGAAGCCAAGTAATATGTTTCTATCACACCGATTATCAATGGTTTTGGAAAAAATATTCTGAGATATCCCCTTATTTTGCAGTTAAGTGTGTGAATCTGGGAGATCCTGGATGACTGAAAATATATAATTTCTGATAACAGAAAGGTGTTATTATTGTGTTATGTTCTTTTTGCATATGTTGCATATTGTACATGTTCAGAAATCTGCATTATTGTTTACTAAGGGTTTTTAAAGGGAGCTGAGCATTTACTAAAAACCTGCTGTAGGGTGGCCTTCGTATATGTGAGTGTGTACCTGTACTTCCTTTTAAAAGGAACTTTGCACTTTGTGTCCTAGGCCCAGTGATTATAGCTGTTGGCAGGACTTCCTCTAGAAGGTTCTTGATGATGCAGACAATGGGAGAAATGTGTGAATGTAAGGCAGCCCTGACCCTTGTTCATGCCATTAAACCACCTGTAAATGTCCGTAAATGTCCATAAATGAGCAAGTGAACAATGCTCTAGCCCATTTTATACCTGCAATTGGGTTGTGGTGCCAGCACTTTACTTGATTACTTAGACTCCTTTCACACTGGGGTGGTGTGGGCGGTGCTTTTCAGCCACTAGCGGGACATTTTTAAGCCCCAAGAAGGGGTTAAAAAATGCAAGTGGTGCAGCACTTCCGAAGCAGCTGAAAGGGGCATTTCAATGGGCAGGAGTGGTTTAGGAGCGGTGTGAAAGCACTCTGGCTTTCACACTGGGGCTGCAGGGGAGGCAGTTTTCAGGTGCTTTACAGGCACTAAAGATCCTGAAAACCACCCCAGTGTGAAAGGGGTCTTAGTTTTATAAGTCACACCTGTTAATCCACCAGTAAATTTTGACTAACCTGTTCAAAATGAAAAACTATCATTCACAGGATAGTGTCATCTATTGGAAGGGGACTTTTGAAGTCAGAAAATTGCAATTGGCTCCTGCTGCGGTCAATCAGAGGGGGGCAGGGCCGAGCCCCATTCTGTGTGTCTAATGGGTGAGCATGCATGAGTGCCCCATAGCAAGTGGCTTGCTATGGGGGCACTCAGGGAAAAGGACGGGCCAGGAGCACCAGCGGGGGACCCAAGAAGAGGAAGATTGGGGCTGCTCGGTGTAAAACCATTGCACAGAGCAGGTAAGTATAACATGTTTGTTATTTTTAAAAAATTAAAAAAATACCTTTAACCACTTGCTTACTGGGTACTTAAACCCCCCTCCTGCCCAGACCAATTTTCAACTTTCAGCGCTGTCACATTTGAATGACAATTGTGCTGTCATGGTACACTGTACACATATGAAGTTTTTATATTTTTTTCCCACAAATAGAGCTTTTTTTGTGGTATTTAATCACCACTTGGTTTTTTATTTTTTTCTAAAAAAATACCGCAAATTTTGAAAAAAAAACGTTTCTTAGTTTTTCATAAAATTTTGAAAACAGGTAATTTTTTTCTTCACTGATGTGCACTGATGAGGCTGCACTGATGGGCACTGATAGGCTGCACTGATAGGGCAGCACTAATAGGCACTGATAGATGGCACTGATAAGCACTGATGAGGCGGCACTGATGGGTGGCACTGATGGTTGGCACTGATGGGCGGCACTGAAGGGCACTGATCAGTGGCACTAATGGGCACTGATCAGTGGCACTAATGGGCACTGATCAGTGGCACTAAAGGGCACTGATCGGTGGCACTGATAAGCGGCAATGAAAGGTGACACTGATGGGCACTGATGGGTGGCACTGATGGGCACTGCTGGGCACTGGTAGGTGGGGCAGATAGGCAGCACTGATCGGTGGCACTGATGATGCGGCACTAATGGGCATTGATTGGCAGCACTGGTGGGCAAAGGTAGGTGGCAGCACTGGTGGGCAAAGGTAGGTGGCACTGTGGGCACTGGCAGGTGGCACTGTGGGCACTGGTAGATGGCACTGGTGGGTACTAGCAGGTGGCACTGGTGGGTAATGATAGGTGGCACTGGCAGGTGGCACTGATGGGCACAGGAGAGCCATCCGCGGCTCTCTGTGTGAGGGACCGATGTCCCTCTGACAGAAGGCGGGGATTGGCTTCTTTTTCCCCTCACACTGACAGCATGAGGGAAAAAAATACAGATCACTGATCTTCTGTTTACATCATGTGTCACCTGTCATTGGCTGACAGCTGATCACATGGTAAGAGGATGGGACCACCCCCCTACTCCAGTCTGTGATCAGCCGAGTCTCATGGACTCTGTGATCACAGAGCGCAATGCACGCGACCTTGGGAGGATGTCCATGGACGCCCTCCCGGAAATTCAGGTCCACGCCATCTTTTGGCTATAGCGTGGACCTGTAGTGGTTAATATCACTTTAATGTAAATGTTGGTATGCTGTAAATCAGTGGTTCTCAATCCCTGTCCTCAGCACTCACTAACAGGCCAGGTTTGCAAGATGACTGAAATATATCACAGGTGATATTGTTTGCTGCTCAGCGATTGATGTATTCTAGTCTGCATATAATACTTAAAATCTGGCCTGTTAGTGGGTCCTGGGGACAGGAGTTGAGAACCACTGCTGTAAATTAATTTAATGCAACTCTGATGGAACTGTCGTGAGCCTCTTTCTTGCAAAGTGCCAGAGTTTTAGAGGCAGAGAAGCTATTTGGAGTAGTAGAGCGAGAATAGTGGAGAGAAGGTGTGTGAATAATTTATGTGGTCCCCAAACCACACTCACACTGTCCAATTGGGCAAAATATTCCCGTGAAAAACCCCAGGGAATCGGACTATCACGGCACCACTGTGTTGCGTTAAACCGACTTTACATCATAATTAAAATTGTTCAGTTTATTTATACAAGCATAAAATATTGTTTATCAAAAGAACATCAATACATACATTTTTTTTTTTGTCACCAGGTAAACCTATTTCTCCCACATGGGAGGATAGACAAACACCCAGAGGTGAAACAAGATGGTTGAAGAGTTGAGCCAAGGACATCTAGAATGCTCTACATGTTTCGCGGGCATGAAACCGCTTCTTCAGGAGAGATGTCTAAGGCAAAAAAGAGGAGGGTCATACAATGTAGCAATATAACAATTACCATAACTGTATATATTAACCATATTCAAAAATGCATATGATGTATACAACTTGGGTGAAAAAAAAATGATCCGCTTGCCAAAATACTCACTCACACCAGGGGGCGCAAACCAGTGGGCCAATGCTCCTCGTCGGCAGAGAAGGGGTAGTGTATGGGAAATAGGTAAATTTCTTAATGTTGGGTATGCATTTTTGGATATGGTTAATATATACAGTTATTGTAATTGTTATATTGCTACATTGTATGACCCTCCTCTTTATCGCCTTAGACATCTCTCCTGAAGAAGCGGTTTCATGCCCCTGAAACATGTAGAGCATTCTAGATGTCCTTGGCTCAACTCTTCAATGATCTTGTTTCACCTCTGGGTGTTTGTCTATCCTCCCATGTGGGAGAAATAGGTTTACCTGGTGACAAAAAAAAAAAATTTAATTATGATGTAAAGTCTGTTTAACTCAACACAGTGGTGCTGTGATAGTCTGATTCCCTGGGTTTTCACGGGAATATTTTGTCCAATTGGACAATGTGAGTGTGGTTTGGGGACCACATAAATTATTCACACACCCTCTTTCCACTATTCGATTTTCGGATGAGGCACCCCCAGTATTTACTTATATCCGTTAGGATTATTCATCTCATGAAGTACTCAATAAAGTAGGGAGAGAAATTGAAAGCTATAAAATTTTTGTTCCAGAGGAAAAATTGGTCACAGGATTGTCTCAAAGATAATTACACATGTAGCACTTTCAACAATTTACTTCAATATAGAAGAGGTCTACCTCCATTTCCTATATAATTGAAATGGTCATAATTCTTTATGAATTTGCTGCAACAATAGCACCATATAGTTTTGCAAATAAAAACTACCTGAATTTGCCACATGCATCAGTACAAACAATGACATTATGCATGGATTTCAAGAATTTGGCCCAAGGCTTCCAACTACATACACAAAGTCAGCGCTATAAAAACATTGGAATGAATGTCTCTAGTGAAAAATTTCCCTGTGTGGGGTTATACTGTGAAACCTTGGTTTGGACCCAAACACTTGGATTGTTTATCCCGAATATTGGGACTTTATTCTGTTTTTCTCTAGAGACATTCATTCCAATGTTTTTAAAGCTCTGCATTTGTGTTTTTATACGTTTTTATCTTTATGCCAAGAGATTTGTACTAGCTGCTATCTTGCATTACCTATATCCAAGCGTGGGGATTTATATGTGTTTTCCAACTACATACACACCTAGAGAAATGTGACACAAATGCCTTATTGAATCTCCCCAAATATGTGTGCTAATGTGCTAATTAGAATAACCTTGAAGGTTTGAAGCGGAAAGACTGATCCAAGAAGAGTTTTACATTTCCATTGCCTGTTAAGCTTTTCACACTACACACACTTTTCATTTACTTTTTTATCTACAACTCCTTACTTCTAGCATCTATTTTTTATGTTATGCACAGAAGTATATAAAATGATATATAATGTAGCATAATCTGTATGTTAGCTACTATATATCTCAAGCTATCAACAAAACGCAAAGAAAAGTATTACATGTGATATAGCTTAAAAAATAATCTTTTTGTCAAGAGCTGGTATTTTAGCTTTAGCTCTACATCATTAAATTCCCTATTATTTTTCCTATATGTCACAGAGAATACATTAGATACAGTATAGATAATTTAAAGGGACAATCAGATCTGTTTCAGCTTCATTGCCTAAAGCATTGATGTTATTATTGCAATGCTATTCTAAAGACATCAACACTATTTTTTTCTGCTTTTGCAATATCTAATTTCTTCCTGCAATAATCTCATACTGATTTTCTCTGTAATAGCTTTTATTATGCACAGTATGTATATTGTTGATTAACTTTTAACTAATGCCAGAGAGCAATGCAGTGACATCCATAAAGACAGTCCCTGTGTGTTAATTAAACAAGCAAGGTAAAAATACACATTCCACATGCAAAGTGCCTTAGCTGGCTATGAGACATGCTGAGCTAAATAAACAATATCTCACAGAGGTGGCTGATAATAGCGTACAATTATTTTCATTTTAAATGCAAGTTGAGCTGATGTTGCAAAATATTTTTACACTTGAAAATGTATAGCCAATTCCACCCAATCCATATTAAATAACATTTTATAACATTCACTTTAGCTAAAGTTTTACTAACATCATCACCAGCTTTAATCAAGACTTCACTTTTCTAGCAAATTTGATACTAATTGGCTAAAGCAACAAATTGATCATCCTAAATGTTTCGCATGTATTTACTTTTCTTGAAGTATAATTACACTTTCACTTAAATTTATACAGTTGTTTTTGTCCCTGCAGCTTCTGAAAATGCCAATATGAATGAATTACCTTCACTAACGATAAGTAGTGTCTCAAGCAATATTGCTGGCTTTTTCCATAGCCTAGATGCATTAAAAATGAATAGCACATAGATTGTGTTCATTGGTCAAGTCTCTCAACGGATCTGCCTAATGGGTACTAACACACCAAATGCTACATTCAGAGACAGATTAAGACCCCTTTCAGTCTCATGCAAATAGTACCTGAATAATATAAATGTGATTTCTGTACTACCTCTTTACGACTTTGTAATATGTTTTCATTGAGCCAAAGTTGCAACAAAGTCGCACCAAAGTCGTACTGATATCAAATCGCGTCAAAATTGCAGCAAAATCATGGCAAAATCACGGCAAAAAATCGCGGCAAAATCGGGTCACACAAGTGTGATTTTACCGCAATTTTTTGTGACAATTTTACTGTGATTTTGACCCGATTTTGGATCATTACAACTTTGGTTCAACTTTGTTGCAACTTTTGCTCAATGAAAACATATTACAAAGTCGTACAGAAGTAGTACAGAAATCGCATCTATATTATTCAGGTGCAATTTGCATGAGATATTGAGGGTTTAACAGTAAAGTCTATGGACCTCAAGTTGCATCAAAGTTGGACCAAAGTAATGCAGGGACTACTTTGAAGTTGTCATGACTTCAAAGTCGTACAGATATGAATGGTACTCATTGTAAATAATGGAGAATGACTTGTCATGCGACTTTGCAGTCCCAAATCGCAGGACAACTCACACAAGTGTGAAAGGGATCTAGGGAGCATGGGACTCTGGGCAAGGTTGAAGATTTGACCCCCCATTGCTTCAATCAACATGGATTAGGATTGCAATATACACAGAGAAACTGTCTAATTTGCTTCTCTTTTACTGGTACAACTAATCCCTATTAAGGCATCAACTGCCCACAAGTGCCTCCTTCTTTGTAAAGTAAGTGCAGGTTATTGGCCAATTGCGCTATCCCACTGGTATCCCGAAGGAGCACAAAGGTTGAAGTTCAGTCCCCAGAATATTCACCAAGCCCTAGGCTCCTTCTCTGGTTACATTGTATGTATATATGTTGTATATTTTCAAAGCATGCTGAGCTGTAACACATAGAGCTGACCAGCTGTGTACTAACAAATTTGATTATTATTATTATTTTAGGTACTTACAGTATATAGCGCCGTCAATTTACGCATCGCTTTACATATACATTGTACATTCACATCAGTCCCTACCCTCAAGCAGCTTACAATCTAAGGTCCCTAATGCACATGAATACATACACATACTAGGGCCAATTTTAGACAGGATCTAATCAACCTACCAGCATGTGTTTTGCACTAGTTTGAATGTTTTTAACTTGCACTTTAAGATAGGAAATTATACGATCAGGTAATAACTTAGGTGGGGCAGTGGGGAGCATGGAGAGCTGCACCCAAAAGGTTTTTTACCTTAATGAAGAGAATGCATTAAGGTAAAATACTTTTAGCCTTTACAACCACTTTAAGAGCATAGTATGTTTTCTAAGGAAAGATGTTATTTTTTTTTTCCAATTCAATGAGATTTGTTATTCTATAGAAATAACAAACACAGCTTTATCAGAACATTTGTTTAAGCAGTTTATTCATATTCATATCAAATAACATGGTTTTATATTTTTCTTAACTGTATAAATTAAGGTCAAATGCGTTATTTGAACATTTTTCTGTCATCTTTAGTGGATTCTTGACTCACTCAAGTGAAGCCACTTCACTTTCTCTTCACAATTCCATTTCTTTTGCTTGTTACCTGGAATATTCTGTTGTTTTGATCTAACTTGATTTATCTGAAGCTTTTGACACGGTAGAACACTCTGTTCATTTTCTCTTTTATCCCTGTGTATCAGTGGCTCTGCACGCATACAGTTCCATTCATACACACTTTTGAAGATTATCATTTTTGGTAACCTGGGGAAAAATCTTTATGTACAGCATGAAGATGCACAGCATATATATTTTTCTTACCAATATAAAGCTTTGAAAATTTGTTTATGTTAAATCTTGTATTGCTCTTATTCTGTTTTAGCTTGTAAGGTTTAGGCAGTATTTCAAAATGATAAAGCAGCAAACTGTATGCATTACAAAAATGTGTTAACTTATATAGGACTAGTGTTGAGCGAACCCGGACTGTAACGTTCGGGTCCGTACCGAACTTTAGGGTGTCCGTGGCACGGACCCGGACCCGGACATTTCAAAAATCGTTCGGGTTCGGTCCGGGGTTCTGCTATTTTACTCCACGTGTTGAGAAGCTGCAGGGCAGCCAATCAACAAGCGTTTCACTGGTTTGCCCTTAGAAGCCATCACAACCATGCCTACTAATGGCATGGCTGTGATTGGCCGGTGCATCATGTGACCCAGCCTCTTTATAAGCTGGAGTCACAGTGCTGCAGTCACATGCTCCTTGGGTTAGTGTAGGGAGAGGTAGCTGACTGCGTGAGGGACAGATTTGAGACATTTTAAGACCTGATCCTGCATCCTGAGATAGATTACTTTACTACTGCTGTCTGTGCTGTTGCTCTGAGGACAGATA
>BLSH010112741.1:694269-713360 GCA_018402905.1 Glandirana rugosa
GACCTTCAAGCCCAAGACGACCAGACAGGCTTGAAGCCCTGTTTCAGGCCCAGGCCCAGGCCTGCCTTGGGCTTGCTAGTGTGCCTGTTACTTGGGGTAACTTTAGTTACCCCTGGGCTTGAAAATCCGTGTTTTTACCGACATTGTTTCAGGACCTTTCGGGATCTCCCGATGTTTTCCTTCATTTTACCCCCATTCCCATCCCGTTCATGGGATGTTTTTTTACCCCTGTCCCTTTATTGACATTTATAAATTTTTTTTTATTTTTGTATTTTTTTCGTTTTTACCTCCACTTACACCTAGTAGAACAGACACAGTTTGAAGATGATCCACATTCACCTCCATTTTTGCTTTTTTTATGTTTTTATTTTTTTTTAAATATTTACAGTTATTTCCCTGTCCCCATTTTTTTGTAGGGTACTTGCCCTACCCTTACCCCCATTTTACTTCCTTTTGTAGCCCTCTAGGGCTTTCCAGGACTTTGTTACAGCCATTTTTGTGCCTAAAAGTTCGGGTCCCCATTGATTTCAATGGGGTTCATTGTCCGTGTGATCGTTCGGGTTCCGTCCGGACCCGGACCCGGACTTTGTCCCGAAGTTCGGACAGACCAGCAGAACCCGAACTTCCAGAGGTTCGCTCAACTCTATATAGGACCAATGAAACACTGAAATTTATTTCTGATTCTGAAGGAGTAAAATTACATTCTTAAAATGGACCTTTCCCACTTTGATTAAAAATCAGCATGCAGCTCTGCATGCTGATGTGAAATAATCTTACATTCATTAGTTAAACAAACTTTTTTTTCTTTTTATTTTCTTTTACTGTTTCTCCACTTTCTGGTTAAATGAGACCCTAGTGATGTAAGCAATATGCAGTAACCTTGACATTGGCGACATGCAGTAAGCCAATATCAACAAACCATGTTCTGGATTACTTATCATTATGCAGCACTTTGCATTGGACTTCATTATGTAATGTATGAAGACCTTTTTACTGACACCTGGTGTAACTACAATTAGTTTATTATTGTATTTTTGACTTGGTAAGATTTATATATATTTTTTATTTCAGGTACTTATATAGTGCCATCAATTTACACAGTGTTTTACATATACATTCACATCGGTCCCTACCCTCAAGGAGCTTACAATCGAAGGTCCCTAACTCACATTCATACATAAACATACTATAGCCAATTTAGACAGGAGACAATTAACCTACCAGCATGTCTTAGGAGTGATGGAGGAAACCCACGCAGGCACAAGAAGAACATGCAAACTACAGGCAGGTAGTGACGTGGTTGGGATTTGAACCAGTGACCCTTTTACTGCTAGCAAAAGTGCTAACCACTACACCACTGTGCTGCCACGATCCAGTTTACCTATGATTTTAGGTTACTTGATTTAAAGTGATTGTAAATGATTCGGGTTCAAACAGGTTCAAATGTACTTGCTCTTTGCAATGGAATTGCACAGAATGGCCCCAAACCTCCCCTTCTCGGGTCCCCTGCCTATGCTTCTGGCTCCTCCCCTCTGCTGAGTGCCCTCATAGAAAGCTGCTTTCTAAGGAGGACTTGCTCTATTGACACAAGCAGCAGGACTCGGCCCTGCCTCCACTCCCTTGTCACTGGCTTTGATTGTCAGCAGTGGGAGCCTCAGCAAAGCCAGTGAGGGGGGAGAAGAGCTACAGACAGGCACAGTGCTAGATTTAATGAGGGCCCAGGCATATAAAAGGAGGGTGGGGGGTAGGGTTGAAACTGAATACATATTAATTACACAGGTTCTGTGGCTGATTAAGGTGGTAATTAAACTCACTTGGTGACTTATCTGCATTAAATTAGCCTCAGAACCTGTGTAATTCTTATGTGTTTGGGTTTAAAGGGATGAGGTGGCAGCCCTAGTGGGGAGGGATACTGATGGCTAATCATGTTTTCACCTTAATGCAAGGAATGCATTAAGGTAAAAAATGTTTAGCCTTTATAATCACTTAAATCCATAGATAGATGCCTTCCTTCATTCTCGTGTTCCTTTAGCTAGTTTCTGGCCTTTATAGTGGACACAAGGTGTAGGCAATCATTGTTCTTTTACACTTTGATTGATTTGTGGTTTAACAAATAAAACTATTTTGGATTTAACTGCCATGTCTTATTGGATAGTTAAGGCAGAACTCCGGGTAAAAACGTGTTTACATGTCCTGTTTGCTGATTTCCTACATTTACCGAATATGTCTTCCATTTTCTTGTTAACTCAGTAGTTGCTCTGAAATAACCTGATGATTTTCATATCAAACTGTTAATTCTCAGCAGTTTCCTGTTTGTAGGACCCGGAGGCTGCTATGCCTCCTAGTCCCCCAGCCACTGTTCTTAGCACATTCCAACTATAGTTTTTTTTTCCAGCAAACAATGATGTAATTTTGCCCCTGCTTGCTGTAGTGGGCAGACTCACAGACTCCCCGTCTGTCCTAAAAATGACAGCTAGGCATGCTCTGCAGGGGCTGACTATTCATGGGCACTCAGGCACTCTCTGAGGGTCCAGGACCCCGTGAGAGGCTCCTGGTAGTGCTGGGTGGGTGACACATACAAGTCATAATAGGGCAGTATATTGGGTTACACATGTCCTGTCCTGGGCTCTGTGTTTGGAGAGGGAAGGATATCCTGTGCAGGGACCAGCCACTGATGTCTGCATTAAAACCATTCATGGACTGACATGTACAGTAAGAGCTGTCCAGTCACAGGGTGGGAGGCAGGCTCTGCTCCGGTGCACGGGGACAGGCTGGGTGTGACCTGGCATGCAGCAGCCACTCTGATCCCAGAGATTGGACCTACACCCCTGTTGGGACCCCAACATTTTACCCCACATGGCAAGGCTGTTCCTGGCACTGCAGGAGGGATGATGAGCCCCAGTGCCCAGGGAGAGAATGGGAGACACTCCACTCTGATGGATGACAGCCACTGACAGCTCACAAGTAAGAACTTTTCCAGGGCCCTGGACTGTGGACTTCTGTGCCGGACACTCCATCTTTGTGTGGGGCACCCTCGATATCTGTGCAGGGATGCCTTTCATATGTAGTATACATAAAATAAGCTAAACAAAGTGCACATGCATGCTTTACATTTATAAGATTGTCACCTAACTGTCCTCCTGTGTGGTCCTGAGAATTGTGGCTGGAGAATAAGGGGGCCTGAATTCTCAGTGGTTGATGGGTACAGTAGTTTCCTTTTACTGTAGAGAGAGAAATGAGAGGATATGATGTAATCCCTGCTGTTACACCTCCTCCTTTACAGAGCAGATGCTGCTATCTGTTAAATTACAATGATGACATTCTGAAAATTGTGTTTAGACTTTTCTCTTCAATGATAAGGAATTTCACAAATGTATTAACTGTTTAGTGTTTTGTGTAGGGGGTGTACTAATGGGTGATTTTTTGCCTATCCTAGAGTTCTACTTTAACCTCCCTGGCGGTATGATTATTTCAGATTTTTGGTGCTGAAAGCGGTACCATTATTTTGCACGAAAATTTGGCGTTTTACATTGTAGGCCTGTAATTCTTAGCAATAACTCACTTAAATCTGTCCAAACAAGAGTCTAGTAGACATCCCGGGTATGAAAAAGTTTGAAAAATGAAATCATAAATTATAATATAATAAATAACTAAAAATAATTATCAAAAATAATAATATAATACTAATAAAATGTATTCATTAATGTAATCAAACCAAAAAATGCAGAAATTTGCTCATTTGCAGAATTGTCGCTGTCGTCACTTTCAGTTTCTGATGATAAATTTCCCCAAAAATCAGTATCACTCAATTCTGCAAATGATTCTTATTTACTATCAGTGTTTACTAGCTGGTCAAAAACCACTTTTGACGCAAAGGGACACATTTTGGTTGCTATGGACATTCTCATGTTTCCAGGCAGAAAGAATGACATTTATTATATAAAAGTGCATGCAGGGCTCTGGGCAAACCACTAGGGACAAAGGGGATGTGAAAGGTTTTCATACAGTAATGTAATCTATAAGATTACAGTGTACTGTATGTGCTGTGTGTGTTTCACTTTTTGAATTTCCCACCGGTCTCCGTCCCCGTGCGACGCTCGCAGGGAACGGAGCCCGGCACCCAGAGTCACCTGGCGGCGGACACAGCCTGCAGACACGGCAGGGGACATCGCTGGATCCAGGGGACAAGGTGAGTAGCGCTGCCTGGATCCAGCAATGCAATCCCGAGTGTGGCTCGGGGTTACCGTTCTTGGTACTGAAAATCCACCCCGAGCCACACTCGGGAACACCGCCAGGGAGGTTAAGCTGTCTGTCAAGATTGCTTATTCAGCAGATGACCATACTTGCTGGATGAAGGTCTAAATGAGGTATGTCAATGCATGAAGTGGTGTTTCAAACAGAACAAACCATTTTACAGTTGCTTAAGACATATGAGTAGATACATGAAAGATGAATTCTAATTGCCCATGGCATGACTGTGGAAAATGCCTACCTTTTTTCTTCTTTAACATTTATGAGGATATGAAGGTTGAGTAAATCATCAGGTGGTCTGTTAGCTTGAAATGATATCCCAGCAAAATTTGTCCTAAATCTGGTAGCTATCCAAATTGTAATTGATTTTTCATTTCAGTTTCATATTTTCTGTAAGCCCCCTTCCCAGTATTATACTTTCCTGCCCCTGATCTGCCAAGGTCTTGACTGTGCAGATGGGTTAGCACGGTACCACACTTGTCAGAATTCTATCTGTCAGTCCCATATACAGTGTGTGCACTGCACTCTCCATTCATTCCAATGAAGGGTTGTACTCTAATGCATACAATCTTCCCATAGAACTGTTAGAGAAATTTACCATATTTTCCTGTCCCGCTGGCATCATTTTATCAAACAGAAATTAAGGGTAGCTCTGCAACAGCAACACGGAAATAAAAAATAATTTTCTTTAGTAGAATAGGGGAAGTTATAATGCCTGTTAGATTTTTGTTTCTCTATTTGTGCTTTATTTTTATTTAATGTATGTGTTCTAATCCTACCCTACTCTCCACAAAACTAGAAAAAAAAAGTTTTTGGCTAAACATAAACTAATTTACTAATGTTGCCCATAGCTTTTCAAGTTATTTCATGCATGAGCTTCTAGACCTAGGGAAAGCTGTGCAGTAGTCTGTTGTAATCTGTCTGATACTAAAGCAAGATAAAAAGTGTCCAAAACACAAAAAAATACTGCAACATGAACAGCAGGGTTAACAAAACCTTTTGGTATAATTTCTTCCTTGAGTATGAAACTATTCAAAAGCTGTTAGATCCTATGGAAAAACTTCTGCACGTTCCAAAACTATTTTAGCAAGAACAAGGGTATTATATTTTTTATGATAGAAACCATGTTCATTCCATTTTTGAAAAGAGCAAGAAACTGATTGATCACAAATGACAAATGTTCTTTACCTGTATAAGGAACCATAACTGCAATAGCCTGTACATGGCTTATAAACATATTTTGCTTTACTGGTTCTTCATAATAATTAGATCATTTATTTCAAACCCAGGTTTCATTATCACTCAAAAACATTGCCATTAAATCATTGAGGGAGACAAAAGATCGAAGTCTACTGTAGTTTCTAATTTACCAGATGAGTGAAAATGGCAGTGCATATGAAACATGTTTATTTGTTTTACATTATGCACCTCTCTTGTTTCATATTTCCTAGCACTGATCCAAGCTTTTACATATCTAAACAAATTGTTCCATTTGTACTTTTCCAAAGGCCACTCAGATCATTGACTTAGAAATGCCTTGTTCTGTTCATCCTCCCACGTGTGAAATGTCTTGTCAATGCTTTTTCTATTATGGAGCCAGCTATAGGAAAACACAATCTTGTCTGCTTTTGTCTAAATGCTAATTTGTTAAAAGCCATTTTCTAGATGTGCGAATCCTGATGCTTAACTTACAACAAAGACAACATGCTGAAGATTTTAAAAATGGTTATTCAAAACTGTATATTAAAAAATACCTATACTGATTTTTTACAGTTTACACAGTTTTAAAAGATGCTTTTGTAAGCTTTAAATTTTCGTTGACTCTTAACTTGACTTTGTTTTTGACTGTTAAAGTGCAAATATGGTGAACGCCATACACACATGAACTGCATTCCTTGTAATAGGAATAAAAGTGATAAAAAAAAAAATGTAAATCGCCCGTAAGTCGTGCCCGCATATGTAAACGGTGTTCAAATCACACATGCGAGGTATCGTCACGTGCGTTAGAGCGAGAGCAATAATTCTAGTACTAGACCTCCTCTGTATGTCTAAACATGTAACCAGCAAAAAATTTTAAAGCGTCACCTATGGAGATTTTTAAGTACCAACGTTTGGCGCCATTTCACGAGTGGGCGCAATTTTAAAGCATGACATGTTGGGTATCTATTTATTCTGCGTCACATCATCTTTCACAATATACAAAAAAATTGGCTAACTTCACTATTCTGTTTTTTTTTTTTAATTCATGAAACTTTTTTTTCCAAAAAAGGCGTTTTGAAAAATCACTGTGCAAATATCGCTTGACATAAAAAGTTGCAATGACCACCATTTTATTCCCTAAGATCTCTGCTAAAAAAAAAATATATATATATATATATATATATATATATATATATAATGTTTGGGGGTTCTGAGTAATTTTCTAGCAAAAAAATATGATTTTTAAATGTAGGAGAGAAGTGTCAGAATTGGCCTGGTGGCAAAGTGGTTAAGGTAACCCCCCCCACACTGCCCCCCCCCTCAGATATTCACCTTAGCCCAATTTTGTGTGTAGTGCTGTGCTAGTCTGTAGCAGCTCTTCTCCCCTCTCCTGGCTCTCACAGGCTTGGCTGAGAGCAGCAAGAGCCATTGGCTTCTATTGCTGTCAGTCAAAACCTGAGAGCAGAGAGTGGGGGGGTGGGGTTGAGTCTAGCTATGAGTCTAATTAGATGCAAACAACCCAGCTTGGCAGTGAGCCTGGATGAGTACCCCTCCTATGGTAGCTTTTATGGGGAGGAGCCAGGAGCACTGACGGGAGACCCCAGAAGAGGAGTATCGGGGCTAATTCATGCAAAACCATTGCACAGAACAGGTAAGTAAAACATGTTTAATATTTTAATTTAGAATAAAATGCATGGCTTTGCAATCAATTTAAATTCCTACATGAAAGTGGAAATTGTGGGAAAAAGAAATTAGTAAATATACTTACCTCCAAAAATCCCAAGATGTGTGTTTCTCAGAGTTTTTAGGAGCTCACCAGAAGGGTCTTGAATTCACATTTGCCTAGAGCTAAAGGCAAAATCTGGGAGTGAGGTAAGAATATTTACTAACCTTTTTCATTTTTTTTTTCACTTCAATGCAGCAATTTCATACGGGCATTAGGGATCCCGATGTTCTAAGCAGGCTTTGCTTTTTAGTGCAAGATCTATTTTAACTTGCATAACATGAAGATGTAATTACTTCAATCATCTAACTAAAAGCAAACAGTTTTTATTTTATTTGCCATGCCCATGATTGGGTATACAAAGTGAACACAGATTTACCTAACTTTCTAAGCTAGCTGAACATTCGCTTTGCAGAGTCAACGGTCTTTACTGCTTAATTCAATAAACTGTAATGATTTTAGCCAGAAAAAAATGTACATCAACTTGACATTTTTTATAGGCATTTCTACATGTATGTATGGGTTTTTTAGATTTTTAAATACACTTTTTTTGTTTATGGAAAGTGGTGGATAATAATTTAGAATAGGGATTTTTTATGATACAGATGTGTATAAAATGAACAAAACTGAATTATATGCCGCACGTGTGTGTGTTGATACTATCCTGCTATCTGCTAGTCAAAATTTTAAAACAAAACTAAACTACAGAGCATACAGTAAATATGAGCTAGTCAGATAGCAATGAATGGCATGGCCAAATCACCAGGTCCTGGTACAGTCCTAATCCAATTTGTGCCCTGAACACAACTCACGTGGTGGTAAAAGGACCACTATGCACAATAAAAATAAAGATATTTGCATTCTTTATTTTTTTGTTTTCTTAGTTTTTTTGAAAATAAGCAACTAAATCAAATGTTAAGCTTCCATATAAATTATTTTTTATATAGTGGCTGGATTTAGATTGGTAGACATAAAATGATTCTTAATTCTATTCACTTGCAAAAATCACAAGTTCTTATACATCCCTCTTAACGCTTAAATGCATTTCCCAAATATCTCATCTTTGCTAGGCTTTGCTGCTGTTATTCCATTTTTACAATTTAACTATAATCAAACAGTATAACACTTTGGCATTGGAAAGCAAGAAAAGTCACAGTTTGGCATTCATTTTTGGATAACATGTAAGACATTTTTTACAGATATTTTGCATTTACATAAGGATTAAAAACATGCAGAGCCTTAGTGCAATGTAATGCTAGTGCAATGCTAGCACTTTGCGTATGTCAACAAGTCAGCACAAGGCAGACTTTAATTGCATTTAAACCTATGGCTATAAATGGATTTAGCTATGCGTTGCTGAATTTTGCAAGCTCTATCGCTAATACAATAATAATGTAGAATATGTACTCACATTACTTAAATACTTTAAAAGCATGTGTAACTTTCTTATAGATCCTATAGTTTAAAGCAGTGGAGTGAAATCGTTATTTTGGAAAGTAATATTTGCTGCACTATAAACTACATTCAGTGAGAAATCTTAAAGTGTAGATTTTCAAATAGGACTGCCTCTGGGAATACCTGCACTGTTGGCCAAAACACAATATGTGACAGATGGAGCAGAGTAGTGATAACTAACACATATTACCTCTGCAATCCCAGAGACAAAATTGTGGCCAAACAGAATGAGAGTCGCAAGAAGAGCAGCAACATACATAAGCAGAGCAATAAAAGAATCAAGGAATGGCTGAAAAGAATAGTTTACAGGTACAGGTATGTTATGTTAATTAAAGCTGTATTTCTTTTTGTAAGTGAATTACTTCTTTAAAATGGCAAAACTCCAGTATCCTTTAAAATGCGACAATGGGTATCTTTATTATAACATAAATTGTACATATGTACCCTATGTTGACTTCCACATAAACATATATAAGGCATATATAAGAAACACAAAATATTAACCTCTTGCTGCCAATATCATGCATGTGTGCAGCAAAGAGGGTGAGCTTTAATACCCACATGCCACAAATATGCATATATACAGTAGATGGCAGAGGTTATTGTGCTGAATACATGCATTCGGCACACTTCCAGCACAGACAGACTGAGCTGTTGCAGACAGTTCCTGTTCTCTAGTATTGATCAGGAGATGGTGGGTTTGGCTCCAGATCATGTGGCAGCTAATCACAATGGTTACATGATCAGGCAGACCTCCCACCCTTACCCTCCCAGGTTTTAAATAGGGGTTAAATACATATTTATCATTATGATAATCAAGATAAAAATATAGCCAAACTAAATAAAGCTGTGGCTTGTCTAATATTATAGTAGCCAACACATAGTCAGATATTCCTAATCCCTGTAATAAACCTCAAGAGTAGGGGTTAAAAACAAGTTACATCAACCACACTTGAGCAGACACATGTTTGTAATTCCTTACAGAGATCATAAAATATACTTAAAACTCTGCACTTATTAATGATTTACTTTTTCCTATACAAAAATCAAGCAATCCTTTTAAAGCAAATAGTTGTATAATAAGACTTGGTGACATAGAGATCACTGTATTTTTCAAGATATCTACCCATCAATGGCTAACTTAAATTGTGGAAGGAACTTTGGGGTTGATTTACTAAAGGCAAATAGACTGTGCACTTTGCTCCAGAGCTTAGTAAATGAGGCAATTCTTCACTATTTAAAGAGTACCCAATCACGTGCAAGGAAAATGAAAAATAAAACTGCATTTTGGCATAGCTTCTGCTCATTTACTAAGCTCTGGAGCAGCTGGTTTTGCCTTTAGTAAATTAGCTCTGTACACTTCCCCACATACTACTGACCTCTGTACACTTCCCCACATACTACTGACCTCTGTACACTTCCCCACATACTACTGCCATCTGTACACTGCCCTACATACTACTGACCTCTGTACACTGCCCTACATACTACTGACTTCTGTACACTGCCCTACATACTACTGACTTCTGTACACTGCCCTACATACTACTGACCTCTGCACACTGCCCTACATACTACTGACCTCTGCACACTGCCCTACATACTACTGACCTCTGCACACTGCCCTACATACTACTGACCTCTGTACACTGCCCTACATACTACTGACCTCTGCACACTGCCCTACATACTACTGACTTCTGCACACTTCCCCACCTACTACTGACCTCTGCACACTGCCCCACACACTACTGCTCCCTGTACACTGCCCTACAAAAAACTTGCACTGTCAGAAATCAGAGCAGATAGGTAGGCCTGAAATTAGTCAAAAAAATCAGCCTGCAGTACCAGATCGTCTGCTTTCATGATGAACCGCAGCATCATACTTGTGGGGGTAACCAATTGCTCCCCTGGCATGAAAACCTTCTGAATGAAAGCGGTTTTAATGCTGTCTTTACTTGTTATTGGGGGCTTTCTAGTTTCTTTAACAAACAAAGGGGGAGGGGGGCCTGCTCCGCGGTGATCTTTGATCTCTTCAGTGTTGTCCAGGTAGATCTCCATCTCTCAAAGGTTGCCCACCCCTGTTGTAGACCATAGGTGTGCAACCTGTGGCCCTCCAGCTGTTGTAAAACTACAAATCCCATGAGGCATTGCAAGGCTGACAGTTACAAGCATGATTCCCAAAGGCAGAGGCATGATGGGATGTGTAGTTCCACAACAGCTGGAGTGCCACAGGTTGAGCACCCATGCTGTAGACGAAAATACAGATGAAAATGGGCTTGACATTATTTCCTTTTTTTGAATGGTATTATGTTCTTATTTTGATGGGCAATATCCTTCAATGAGTTTCAGTAAACAACTTTGCTCCACTGAGTCCCTTCACATTTTTTGCAGCACTGCATACTGTTAGTGCTAGAAATTCTTTAACAAGCTGCTTAGATCTTTGCTATGTTTAATGTGCACTGTCCCTTATATTGACCTGCTGAGTCTGTTTATGCAAAGTGTGATGCTAGTAAAAGACATGTCTTGATAAACCTATAGTGTATCATTTGAGATACATTCATTAGGTTTACTGGAAGTTATCTTTATAAAGCAGTGAAATGCTTGATTTATTCTAACATGGAGATGCTTCATTAAACTGGCATCTTACAGGAAGATCTTGTCAATCAAGCTTCTTGAGGTTAAAAAAAAGACTTTGAAATTGCATTCATTAGTAGCACTTGTCAGACTCATCAAGAATCCATTTGTGAAATCTAATGAACAAATATCAAAGCATAGCTGATAGCTAACATTTTAGTCCATTTTATAAAGGGCTATTTGAGGAGATCACCTGCAGCAAAATCTTTTTTGTTTTTTCTTTTCTTTAATATAACTGAAAATATAACTGTCTAACATGCCTACTTTCATCCATGTTGTTGTGCTTCATTGAGCAAGTGAGGCAAATTATCATGAACAAAGAGTAAGAACAGAAGAAATGACAACATTACCTAATAAACATTCTTCCTGAAATACAATTTAAGTACAAATCTGCTCTATCTATCTATCTATCTATCTATCTATCTATCTATCTATCTATCTATCTATCTATCTATCTATCTATCCATCTATCTATCTGCTTCTGTAAGTTGTGTTCCTGCATTGTCACACTGTCACATGTGCCCTGGGGCTGAAACTGCAAGTATGGTCCGCTGTTACTGCCAAAAGGAAGCTGGCCCAGAGCAATAATGTACAATCGACTCTAACTCCGCATGATGTCATCACCTGGTGGCACATCAGCTGGTTCCCACCGCCACATTAAGTTGTTTTATGCTGATTTTATTCAACTGAAATGTAAGTTCAATACTATTTTTTTTCAATAAAAAAAGGTGTGGAAACATACTGCACTTTGAACCCACTCCTATTCATGTTCTATGTATGTGAGTGTCGGTCACCAGAAGTTGGAGTGGAGGATATCACAGGAACTTCCTACATGCGAAGCGCACTCCATCCATCCCAATTATCAATTATCCTGAGGATTGACAGTGAGAGTGTCGACCTTGCCTTTGATATATCACAAAATTTGCTTTCTGTAATTTGAGATCACTTAAATCGTATGAGGACCTTTTTAACTTAAAGTGTTACTAAACCCAGGACCCTGAATTCACTATATATGGTCTCCCACAGCATGGAAATGCAATTATTTTAATAAATATAAACTACTAAATACCTTTTCTCATCAGCAGTATATAGCAGTCTTGTGACTTCTATCAGTATCTGGTGAAAGCTTGTAGGAGGAGTTTTCATTCTCCTCTGGCTGTCCTATGAGGCTGCAGGACCCCTGATCCTCTGTCTGGACAGTGCTGATTGGCCCTGTGTCGAGCACATGCACCCTCCCAAAAAAAAATGTCTCTAGCAATACACACCAAACTGAGCATGTGCAGAATGACTCCAAAAGCTCTGTGTTATCAGGAGATGGATTGGGGACAGTGGAAGAAGAGGAGGGTCAGGAAAGACAGGTTCAAACAGTCTTTTTTCACAAAGTAGATGATTAACCCCTTAGGTTCCACAGTGACTATAACAAGCATTCTTTACTGCATATAGACTGATTTTACATATATTATATGTTATATAAATATTAAGAAGAAATGGGAAAGGGGGAAGTCCGGGAAGGGTAAAAGCATGGACAGAGGTAAAGGGGGGCTGGGGATTGGGAAGGGGAGGGGAAAGAGAGAGCAACTATCCGTTACCTGGTTGCACATTTTGTGTACTAACTGTATGTTTATTTGTATTTAGTCACAATTACTGGCATTTTATCACATTTAATTGACCCTTGAGGAAATGTTTATGCTTTAAAGAGACAGTGGCTGCTTGTATAATATATTTGTGTAGGTCAAGTGTTCAAGACTTAAAGTGGTTGTAAACTCTTTACACACACTTTAAACTGCAGGTAAGCCTATAATCAGGTATAAATGTAGGCACCCTGCATATCTCCAAAACCTACACATGCACACTGAAGAAACGGGCCGCCGTGCAGTTTCTTCACTGTGATCATGCGAGGGAGTGACGTCACGCGACTCCGGCCAGTCCCAGCGCCGGAGTCCACGGCCCTGGAAGGAAGAGGGGTGAAGATGGACAATCCGTTCCCCTCCTGCGACTGAGGGGAAGACGGCCCCCAGCTGGCTCCATAACATTGCTGGGGGGAAGCAACGTCAAACATCACTTCTGCCCAAAGCTCTTAAAGGAGACTTTTTCTTATTAACTGTAATTTTTTTATTGCATTTAAGTGTATATATGAGATTTGAGGTCTTTATATATAGATCTCATATTTAAGAGGTCCTGGCATGCTTTTTTCTATTGCAAGGAATGTTTACATTCCTTGTAATAGGAAAAAAGTGATCACATTTTTTTTTAATTTAGTGTAAAAATAAAAAAGTAAAATAAATAAGAGAAAATTTTTTTTAAAGTGCCTCGTCCCACCGAACTTGCGCGCAGAAGCGAACGCATACATAAGTCACGCCCGCATATGAAAACAGCGTTCAAACCACATATGTGAGGTATTGCCGCGATCATTAGAGCGAGAGCAATAATTTTAGCTCTAGACCTACTCTGTAAATCAAAATTGGTAACCTGTAGGAATTTTAGTGCCAAAGTTTTCGCCATTCCACAAGCGGGCGCAATTTTGAAGCATGACATGTTGAGTATCAATTTACTCAGTGCAACATTATCTTTCACAATATAAAAAGAAAAAAATGAGCTAACTTTATGGTTGTCTTTTTTTTAACTCAAAAAAGTGAATTAAAAAAATAAGCACATGTAAGACCGCTGTGCAAATACGATGCGACAAACAGTATTGCAACGACCGCCATTTTATTCTTTAGGGTGTTAGAAAAAAAAAAATAACGTTTGGGGGTTTTAAGTAATTTTCTAGCAAAACAAATGATTTTAACTTGTAAACACTGACTCTAAAGTGGTTAAAACTGTTCTTGTGCTGGGCAATTTTAAACTGCTGCATCCTTTAAGGCAGTGGTTCTCAATTCCGGTCCTCGGGACCCACTAACAGGCCAGATTTTAAGTATTGCCTTGGGGAGATGCAGAATAGAATACTGCAATCACTGAACAGCAAATTAGATCACCTGTGATGTATTTCAGTTATCCTGCAAACCTGGCCTGTTAGCGACTTTGATCCCGACAATGCCAGGCACATTGTGCTCTGGGGATCTTGAAGGGGAACTCCACGCCAAATTTAAAAAAATAACTGGCATGGGGTCTCCCTCGAGGAGCATACCAGGCCCTTTGGTCTGGTATGGGTTTTAAGGGGAACCTAAACACCAAAAAAAAGGCGTGGGGTCCCCCAAAATCCATACCAGACCCTTATCCGAGCACGCAACTCGAGCGCCCCCCCTGGACCATACCAGGCCGTGTGCCCTCAACATGGGGAGTATGGGTGCTTCGGGGCAGAAGGGGCTCTGCGCCCCCCACCCCAATGCACCTTGTCCCCATGTTGATGAGGACAAGGGCCTCTTCCCGACAACCCTGGCCGTTGGTTGTCGGGGTCTGCGGGCGGGGACTTATCGGAGTCTAGATGCCCCCTCTAACAAGGGGGCCCGCAGATGCCAGCCCCCCACCCTATGTAAATGAGTATGGGGTACATCATACCCCTACCCATTTACCTGCAAAAAAATGTACAGAAAAAAAACACACTACCCAAGTTTTTAAATATTTTATTAAATCAGCTCCGGCGGTCTTCTCCCCTCTCCGGTGTGTTCTTTCTTCAGCTCTTTTGCGGGGTCTTCCATCTTCTGAGGGGTCTTCTTTCTTCTCTGCGGCGTCTTCTGCTCTTTTGCCGGTTTTCTCCGCTGTCCTCTTCCCTCTGTTCTTCCTCTCTTCTTCTTCTTCTTCCCATGTTGACATCATGATCTCCTTCACGAATGCCCTCTCCGCTGTGTACTGTGCCTTATATTGACATGGGGCGGGGCCACCCGCTGACATCACCCGGCAGGCCCCGCCTCATATGATGTCACAGCCCCACCCCAGGGAAGGAGAAGAAAGAAGAAAGAAGACACTGGAGAGGGGAGAAGACCGCCGGAACTGATTTAATAAAAATAATAAACTTTTTTGTACATTTTTTTTGCAGGTAAATGGTTAGGGGTACGATGTACCCCATACTCATTTACATAGGGTGGGGGGCCAGCATTTGGGGGCCCCCTTGCTAGAGGGGGGCTCTAGATTCCGATAAGTCCCCGCCCGCAGACCCCGACAATCAACGGCCAGGGTTGTCGGGAAGAGGCCCTTGTCCTCATCAACATGGGGACAAGGTGCTTTGGGGTGGGGGGCGCAGAGCCCACCCTGCCCCGAAGCACCCATACTCTCCATGTTGAGGGCACGCGGCCTGGTATTTTCATGGAGGGGGGGCGCTTGCTCGTCCCCACCCCCTTTCCTGGCCTGCCAGGCTGCGTGCTCGGATAAGCGTCTGGTATGGGCTTTGGGGGGGACCCCATGCCAGTTTTTTTTTAAATTTGGTGTGGAGTTCCTCTTCATGATCCCCAGAGCACAAGTCGCATGCCAATTTGATCTGACTTCAATGCCTTTCAATGAGCTGAAGTGAGATCAAAATCGGACAAAAGTAGTACAGGAACCTTTTTCAAAGTCGGTCCGACTTTGAAAAACACACGTTGGACCAGTTAAGATGGCTCTCATAGGGAATCATTGTTTTTGTGACGTAATGCGACTTGTGCTCCTCATGTCAGTCCGAGAATTGGACTAGTGTGAACCCAGCCTTAAGGTCTTTTAATTCCTGTAATATAGCACCCATGTGTAGTCTTTGTTCATAGCAAAGCCACTCTCTTCAGTCCTCCCAAGACCTCCTGCTCTCTAGCTCCCTTGTCACCCCCTGCCATGCTCGCCTCCAGGATTTCTCCAGAGCTTCTCCCATCCTTTTTTAACTCCCTACCCCAATCTGTCCCACTGTGCCCTAATCTATCCATCTTTAGACGATCCCTGAAAATCCTTCTCTTTAAAGAAGCCTATCCTGCTTCTAACGAATACACTGTTTTACTTTCTCCATCAGCTCATCCCCCACAGCTATTGCCTTTTGTATCAATTGACCCTCCCTCTTAGATTGTAAGCTCTAACGAGCAGGGCCGTCTGATTCCTCTTGTACCAAATTGTAATGTCTGCCTTTATTTTGTTAAACGCTGCACAAACTGCTAAGTATATACATTGGAAGTATAGCTATTTTGCTGTGTTATCCTTCCATGAGAAGTCCTTCAAAAATTATGCTATGTTCCCTTAAGGGGTGAGGAAGACTAGGGAAAAAACACATTAGCAACTAAAGGGTCTGCTTTGTGCTGAGGAAGCACAGGAAAAAGATGCATTAATAGCACTTATGCAGGTGAAGTACGTGGCTTATGCTGTTGACATGACTCATTGAGGTGCTGCTCCACCAAGCTCTGTGATGAAGAATTATGTGTTTCTTCATGCATGAGATACCCAAAATCCTGATACTTTTACCATGGTTGGTATGCTGCCGACAAAGTGCTTGTGTACTGTCCTGATGCTAGCCAATTTCTACCAAATGCATGCCTGAAGTCTCTATTTTGAATATTTTTTAGGAAATGTGGGGTTTTTTTTTTAAGTGTTTTGTGAACTATGTTTCGATGTTTTATGAAACTTTACAAAAAGGTGGTACTGCAAAAAAATTGTTCACCAAACTGTATTAGTGTTGTGTCATTGACCAATTTCTACAAAGTTTAAAGCTTTTTAGCTTATTTTTTCATAAGAGTAAAATTTCCTATAGCTTTTAGATCTGTCATGGATATTATTTCCAAAATTCAATTCAGACCTATTACCAGTGAATAATAAATCAGGTGTCAGGGCCTTAACTACCTAAAAAAAGTTTTATACAAGCATCTCCCAAGGATGTAATTGAAAAGACTGGTGTTTTTCCAGTGTCGCCCTCAAAGTCACATTAAGAGCAGGACATGCAGTATCTTAAAGATTTTTTTTTGCAATTAAGGTGTTACTAAATCCAGGACCCTGCATTCACTATATCTGGTCTCCGACAGTACATAGAACATGGAAATGCAATAATTCTAGTAAATATAAACTGCTAAATACTTTTTCTCATCAGCAGTATATAGCAGTCTTGTGATTCTATCAATGCCAGGTTAAAGCTTGTAGGAGGAGTTTTTACTCTCCCATGAATGTCCTATAAAGATGCAGGACCCTTGACCCCCCTGTCTGAACAGTGCTGACTGGCCCTGTGCTGATCAGATGTTCTCTCAAGAAAAAAAAAAAAAACTTTCTAGCAATACACACCAGACTGGCATGTGCAGACTGACTCCACTAACTCTGTCCTATCCGGAGATGTTTTGGAGACAATGCAGGAAGGGGAGGATCTGTGCATACAGGATCAAACAGCCTATTTACACAATGCAGATGATTCACTAATTCTTACTCCACGTGCATTTTGCTAAACACTAAGGGTAAACTGGAGAAAGCTGCATTATGCCAATAACCTTTTTTTTATTCAGTGATGGTGACTCATGTTTATGTGCTGTAATTTATAATTTTTTACCTATTTGATACAAGAATTATTGGATATTTTGAATTACTTTTTAAATGCCTTAAATAGAAACTCTAGTGTACTTTCAGTGAGCACATATTTCATGCTACAGTTGCAATGTCTTATGTAAGTGAAATCATTTTCAATGTGACTGACATTTTTACATGCATGCTCTTCTATGAAATGTAGTATTATAACAAACTCAAAGACCTGTTTACAATAAGCTAATGTTTTTTAAATTTAATTATGTATAAAAGAGACTACGCATTTCCTTTAATGTCTATAATGTCCTTTTGGATGCACCAGTGGTAGATCCACCTCCTTATGTCCTGACTGTAGAATCAGCAGCTCATATTCGTTTCATTGCCATCATATTTTACACTCTTGTGATATACTACAATTGGTAAGCTTCTACTGTTTCAATGGACATCCTTATTAACACATTTCTGCCTCTTAACACAGTGCTGTAAAGATTGTGGGTACGGTATTTATTATAAAATTATTTATATAATAATATTGTAACTATTATACATTTATTTTGTAATGACTTTCACTGTCACAGTATTTTATGGATCATTTCTGCTTAACATTAGTCTTTCAAAAATAAATACTAGCGTTGATTGTTTTTCCAGAAGTAGAAAATGTATGCCTTCATCCCAAACATAAAAAGAGTTGTCAATTGCACCAGATCATTATGGTATCATTAAAAAGCAGTAACAAGGATCTTTAACTTTCAATTTATACTTTGACTTGTGAAAACTGAAATAAAGCAAATGCAAGCCCAAAATCTGTTTTTCAGTAGGTCTGACATAATATCTCACCATCTGATAGGCCTAATAGGCAACCCAATGGGCAACTGAAGGAGTGCATACAGCAGGCTGACAATGCTGCTGCTAATTATGAGTCAATGGCTTGGCATTGTCAGCATGCATGCTCCTGACTAGAGTTGAGCGAACACCTGGAAGTTCGGGTTCTGCTGGTCCGTCCGAACTTCGGGACAAAGTCCGGGTCCGGGTCCGGACGGAACCCGAACGATCGCACGGACAACGAACCCCATTGAAATCAATGGGGACCCGAACTTTTAGGCACAAAAATGGCTGTAGGAAAGTCCTGGAAAGCCCTAGAGGGCTGCAAAAGGAAGTAAAATGGGGGTAAGGGTAGGGCAAGTGCCCTACAAAAAAATGGGGACAGGGAAATAACTGTAAATATTTTTAAAAAAATAAAAACATAAAAAAAGCAAAAATGGAGGTGAATGTGGATCATCTTCAAACTGTGTCTGAAAAGTATTAATTAACGGTAGAAGCCATATAACTGTTCTAAAATCATCTTCAAACTAGGGCAAGTGCCCTACAAATAAATGGGGATAGGGAAAATAAATTAAAATCAAGTAAAATAACGGGAAGGGGGGTGGATGTGGAG
>BLSH010112741.1:742138-754134 GCA_018402905.1 Glandirana rugosa
AAAGAAGAAATATAAACAAAGTACAAGAGTAAGTGTATCGTATTGAATTTTTTTACGACGAATGGAAAAGTGTACGCTACGTAAAAAGTGGAGGGACCACCATACTAATACAGTAAAAAAAAGTAGATTTTCACCATGTAACAAAACGTATCTTTAAACCACAAAATATAACATCCGGACATTAAGAATCCTTATTGAGTGAATTTAGACATGTTTGTTCTCAGATCATCTGTAGGGCCCATACTATTACAAACTTTGTGTTTTAGTATTTTATATTATATTATTTATTGATATTTATTATTAGTTTTTATTATTGTATTATCATTATTTTACATAAGTTATTATATTAGTTTAGTTTTTGTGACTTTAAACGAGTAAACGTCTTAACAGCGACAACAGTGAAAGTCACGGACTACATAATCATACCACCAGGGAGGTGAAAAATGCATCGCATGTGAAAAGGTAAGCAGCATTTTTTTAAGTTATGCTATGTGAATGAGAACATGAAACAAATATAAAGAAGAAATGATCCAAATTTTTACCACAAAATGGAAAATAAACTTTAAAAGACCCGTGGGGACACAGACATGAAGGGAAAGATAAGGTTTGCACAGACTGTTGCTGTTCAACCAGTGTCACCAATGATAGCTAAGCAGGGATGGGTCTGCTTTTGAATCCAAGATTCATGTCAGTCAAGTGTGTATGAGGATCAGGAGCTTTGATCTGACAGCTTTATACAGGAAAAGTAAAGCTTGGGTCTCTGTTGTGGAGAAGGTCTAAAGTGGGGTAAAAGCCCTGAGACCTGGGAAGCAGAGGCAGACCTGTAGAGAGCACTTCCTTCCACAGAAGAAAGTTTTAGCTATAGATTATTTTTTTGGCTAATTTACTAAATGAGAATCTTCACAGAAAAAAAAACATTGTGAATATTAACGTGATACTAAACACACACTTTTTTGTAAGTGCCTTCTTTTTTAATTGATATGCAGCTGTCACATGACCCAGCTCTTTCCCAGCCTGTCTGCAGGGAAACATGAGCAGGAGGAGCTTCTAGTCCTCTGCTGCTGGTCACACGTTCACAAAAAACTGTCTTTGGAATACAGAGTAAAAATGAATAATTCATGTCAATAAACTGTTTTAAATTGGCATAAAAATATATAGATATTTGAAATCAAATCTTTATTATTTTGTGGAAAAAACATGGTGTGGAAGTATTTCTGCTACAGGCCCCTCCAGCCTGTATCTTAAAGTAAGAGGGAGGTGAAGCCTCCACTAATCTACATGTAATATCCCACCCCCATAGTGTTTAGCTGCTTAGTGGGCATGGAGGAGGAGGGGGGGAATAGGCTGTAATTTACCACTGTGTATACGCCCACATGTGTAATAGGGAGGAAATGCTCAGCACAGAAACTCACAGAAACTGAACATGTATAGAGTTGCCAGTTGGGGACATGAACGGACAGTGGAGATAGAGAGCAACAGGATCCAGGTTTTTTGCAGAATACAGAAAACTAATCTCATAGTGACCGAGTGAGTATGAACAGCATGTAATACACCATTTATTGATAGATTTTTCTGATGTGGTTTTAGTGACGCTTTAACTTCAATCCACCAATCACGTGAAAAGCATCTACACAGGTTGGGTATGCCAAATGAACAGGAATTTGCTTATCACATGACTGGATAACTAAATTTAATGTTCTGAAACATTTTTGAATTATGATGCTCTACTCCTCAGTCTCACCAAATCTAATAACAACACAGGTTCCCTCTTAAAATTTTAAGAAATGTTTGCTTATTCAGAACTATTGTGTAAAAAAAGTAGATTTAATTTCCTTTTCATGGTTTGGCATTACAAAGTCTTTGTATCCACGTAGTATCTAAGGTAGGATGTAAACAAGATGCAAACATTGTTGGAAACACTAATATTTTTACATCCTTACATAATGCATTTATATAGTAATAGAATAGAAAACAGTAAATATTAACCTAGTAATATAGATACCAATCAACAGATATTAAAGAATGACAACACTCCAAGGATGCATTGCATTTCATTTAATTTATACATTAAAGGGCCTACTGCATTGATGTGAAGTGAAGTAAAATGTTTTCTGTCTTGCAATAAATAGAATCATATTGAATTCAACCTGCAAATAGTAATATACAGTATATTTCATATTTCATATTTCCCACATTGATAAAAGTCTGAATACCTTTGTGAAATCATTTCTATATAGGAAGCTTTTGGTCTGCCACACGTCTTAGAATTTAGGTTGAGATAATTTGAAAAAACAAACCTGATCAGGCACAGTAACTCATTGTAGGTGCTTATGGCATAAAACTAGTGCCAGTTTCATTTAAAAAATGTATGTGTATCCAAATACATTTTTTATATAACAACTTATACATTTCAAAAACATTTTCATTTTCATTGTATAGTTTCAACACAAACAGTAAGAGACTGGAAGATCAACAGATGTCAGCATGCTGGAAAATAAGGCTTCTGCGTGTAACTAAGGTATCCTTATGCATTTGTTCGCCATTGTTTCTGGTGATTCCTTGCCATTAAAATATTTTACAGTGCATAGCATCTAGTAGCCATATGGTCATTTGGTTTATGATAGTCAAATTATTGTGCATTTCCCAGAAACAGCAGCAAATAATAAATGACATAATGAATAATGTTTTTCAACAAAGGCAAAAAACTGTTATCCTCGTGGAACCTTCAGGAAGAACAAGTCTATTTTTTCTAATTGATAAAACAGCAGGTCTATAATAACCATATGGGCTGTAATTTTGACAAAGACAAGGGAAGCATTGTCAGCATTGTAAAACTAATAGGGTAGGTGATGTGGATCAATTTATGTCGTCCTTGACTTTCTGCTTCTGTTGGAATTCTGAAAGATCATTAGCTGCCTCAAGAGACATGTTTGATTAATGGGTTTTGTTAAACAAAAGAAGTGAGGTTAAGCGTGATCAGAAATTATGAAGAACTGTATGCTCCATAGAGAATTCCTACTTTCAAAATTATGAATGAGTGTGAGTTCATTTTCCATGTTCTAATCAGTGCAATTGTATTTTCTCCCACTGGAGACAGAGATAAACCATGCTTGTGATTATGGGAGCTATGGTATAAACTGTGTAAATTCCAATTATACAGAGTCATTAAGAGTTCATGACCATACTGTCATAATCACTGAGGACAGTTTTGGAGCCTTCCTGATCTTGGAGAATTTATGTGCATATTTGCTCAGAACTATGTTTTTTGAACTATAATGCACTTTTTGGCCTTTAAGATAGGGCTAGTAGGCTTATATTAGCCAATATGGGGGATTTTGCATAAGCCAGTGCCCTCACTATATAGAAGAGGGGCAAAGAACTGCCATAGTGACAACTTACAAACTACATTGAGAGATTAGGATTGGTTCGTAAATTATACTTTTTTCAGAGTGCTAGCTCTTTGGGAAATCAACCCTCTGCTACTTTTTATCATTGAGGGCTTGTTTGTCTTTTCATTTTATTTTATAGTTGATTTGAGGTCACTGGTCACTTTTAACTGCTTTTGCATCCATAGCAAGCTTTTTGTGGTGCTAAAAGATTTCCCTTTAAAAATAAATAGGCTTATGTTTTGGGGGTAGTTTGGGGTATTCTATTTTTTATTTTATATTGTAAGATCATTTATTTTCACACAAATATAACTTTCTTTTTTTATTTTCTAAACAAATGAAAAAAAAATGTGAAAAAAGTGTTTTTCTTAGTTTCTGTTATAACATTTTGCAAATAAGTAATTTTTCTCCTTCATTGATGTGCACTGATGAGGCTGCACTGATAGGCACAATTGGCTGCACTGCTGGGCACTGATGAGGAGGTACTGATGGGCACTAATTAGGTGGCACTGTTGAGAAGGCACTGATGAGGCTGAACTGATATGCTGCACTGATGGGCTCTGATGGATGGCACTGACAGGTGTTACTGATGAGGAAACACTAATAGGCACTGATGAGGCTGCACTGATTGTGATATTAGTGACTTCTCTAAGTGTTATGCCGATAAATCTGACCACATGTGAGTGCTTTTCATTGCTTTTTATACATAAAATGGTATGGTTTTCTGCACAAGGAGGGAATCACTCCTTCCCACCTCTAAGTCCTGATTTAAATTAGATACGAATTGGAGATAATAAATCTGTAATGGCCAAAACAGCTATAGGTTGTTGTTAAAGAAGATTTGCGGATTTCCCTGGGCATTATTAGCAGTTTACTTTTTCTTCAGTTGTTGCTGGGAATGATATCTTGGAATGCTGAAGTTGTATTTTTTCATTTTTTTAAATCCACAGATATTTAGTAATTTACACAACATATATATTTTTATTTATTTGACAATGCAGAGACAGCTATAATATTATTCTAGGCTTACCTGTAGGTTAAAGTGGTTGTCACGGTTTGACAGCCACTTTAAGTAATTAGAGAAGAACACAAATGGACCTAATAGATTTTGCCTGAAGATTTTGTAGATATTTATGTAAAAGGGATCAGCGTGATGTACAAAGTCTTAAAAATAAGTGTTTTAAATGTTTTTAAAATCTTGTCTCTAAGTATAGTTTGTAGTTATATATGCACATTAGAAATATTACATATGTAGGCTCCAGACAATCTTCCTATATTGCAGTGTTACACAATGGCTGTACTTTACTACTCCTACCCACAATGTAGGCTGACCCACTGAAAACATTGCACTCCTTGTGTGGCTGATACAATCAGGAGAGAAATGCATACATTTAAAATGATAAATGAATGCAAGTTCATTTTCCATGTTCTAATCAGTGCAATTGTGTTTTCTCCTATAGGTGACAGAGATAATCCATGACTATGGAATCTATGGTATAAACTGCAAAGTGTTCAATCAAATATAATTTTGTATATTTATGTAGAGTTCATGACCACTCTGTCTGAATCATGAAGGTCAGTTGTGGAGCATTGAATGAATACCTACATCTTTGGTGCAATGAAATGCTTGAAAACTATGATTAATTACAGTTCAAGGTCCAGGTGATCTTGTACATCTTATACAGTACACTGGATCATGTGTATAACATATGTGAAAAGGTTTTTTGCTTTTTTTCACTTTATATGGTATTTAATGCCGCCTTTCTAGAGACAAGTGTACATTATCCTTATACATGAAATTAGCAGGCTGAATTCAAATCCTTGCAAAAAGAAATCCATTTAATGTAATATGCATAAGCTTATATAGGCATTTAGGACTTAAAAGAATACAAGCTTGTTCCTAAAGAACATGGTCTAATATTTTATGTCTATAAGATAAAAGCAAAAGGAAAATCCACCACACATTGAACCTTGTTAAAATTACACGTTTGAACCTTATTGAATTATGGTTCTGAGTTCAGCTAATATTCATTTTATGATGGTATTATTTAAGAAGGCACAGTGAACCACATAATGTGCAGTAATTCATAGCAACGAATATGCAATTAACTTTCATTGTTCTGAATACTCTAAATTAAGGTGACGTCATAATTTTTTGCATTGCTTTATATGCTCAATATGAAAAAATGATCTTGAAACACCATAAGGGCCCCGGTATATTCCTGGATAAGTCAAAAAATAATTGCTCAACTCACTCTAAATTGGCTGAAATCTGTCATTTTACTCAACTGCCACACTGTAGCTGGTAGTTGAATTTAGGTTTGACGTAAGAGACATGTATTCTGCATTGCAGAATGAGGTAACCAAGCAAGTGCTGTGTTTAAACATAATGCTGCTCAAGGTTTACCATAATGATGACACCCTTTTGTACCCCATGGTGGAAGTTTACTAAGACTGGTGCACACAGATACTAGTGCAGCGGTGCACAGTAACCAATCAGTATCTAACTTCAGCTTGTTTAATAATGCTTTAAAAATAAAACCTAGAAGCTGATTAGTTACTATGTACAGATTCTGTGTGCACCCATTTTAGTGAATCCCCCTCCCATTGTCATTATCATAGTAAAGACTAATGAAGCATAATACTTTTGCACAAAAGTTTTTTTTAGGTTTATCAAGTTACAAACTAGAAAAAAAGAAACATCATCACACACATCAAGGATATTCCCACAACGCAGCTCACAGAAACAACAAAGGGCCTAAAAAGGACGTCGTGTGTGACAGATATGAATCAAGACATATATGGAACAAAAAGATAAAATAGGGATCATGATCAGACCCAGCTTAAGACATAAAGGAAAACATTGGGGCATATTGGAACACACACACCGGGGGGGAAAGGAGTTAGAGTAAAATAACTATCAACAAGGGACAGAGTGAATATGGATTGGAGTGTTAGGGAGAGTTGAGTCACCATAAACAGATTGATCCCAAGTCTCCCAACATTTATTGAACTGCGGAAGAGTGTCAGTTGCTGTGACAGTAAGGAATTCCATTCTCCGAATGTCTGCCAAAGTAGAAAAAAATTGAGATTTAGAAGGTGGAACAATAAACTTCCAATGAAGGGGGATTACTCCCTAAGTAGCAAGTAATGTACTTGTAATAATATCTGCTACCCTCCCCTTCTTAAATTGTAAGCTCTAACGAGCAGGGCCCTCTGATTCCTCTTGTACAAATTGTGACTTAACTGTACAGTCTGCCTTAATTTTGTAAAGCATTGCGCAAACTGTTGGCACTATATAAATCCTGTAAAATAATAATATAATAAGATATCAAACATTTTATCGATTTGGTAACACCAGATAAGGGAAGGCCTAGCAAATAGTGGATGGGATCTAATGGAAATGACATATTGAACAACTGTTCAAGTAGTAACAACACATCATTCAAAAAGGTTGCAAGTGTATACATAGCCAAAAAATATGATACAGTGAACCTTGCTCAAGACCGCAACACCAACATAAAGCTGAGGGCGAGGAGTCTTGACAATGTAGCATATCTGGGGTTTTGTCCCAAAATTGGGTTATTAAACAGTTTACATAGAAAAATACAAAAACTAAAATGGTGTTCATATTGTTATGTGATTTAAAAGGAACAGCAAGTACAATGAGTAGCAAAGTAATTAATGTAGGTGAAATTCATAAGTTAGATAGCAAAACACTGAATATTGTATTTAGCAAGGAAGGGTTGAATTAAAAAGTAGGCTTTACATTAAGTCCATTTGCATGAAAGAATGTTCCATTTTGTGAAACTATGAGTGGTTGAGGTTCATATGGCTATTATAATCTAACAATGAGGACATATCTTAAGAAAATTGGAATATATATTGAAAATTGCAGCAAGCTTCTTGTGCACCATGATGCCCATCATCCGCTGTTTTAACTCTGAAAATCTTATGGTTGGTTGCCTCCATGCATTTGCCTGGCAGCAAGAGCAATTGCCCAACCCTGCCAACTATCACAGGCCCCTGGAGAGATCTAACATTGGTCTGCTAACAGAGATCTAACAGCAGTTTCCTTGGTGCTCATGCTTCAGGGCTGCTGTTAAACTATACAGACCACTAAGCAAGAGAAAAGAGAGATGCTTCATATTTCCTAAACTATACCAATATTCCCCACACACCTTTCCCTACATATTTTTTCCTGAATTTAACCACATATGTGCAGAGTTGTATATTTTGGGCTTTTACAGTAAATACAACCCTCACTCTAGTTAAGGAGGAAGAAAGCTCAAGATGGGTGTCACCAGGTAGGGATGTTCATAAAACATCCAAAATACAGGACAGTAGCAGGGCAACAGCAAGCTGTACAAGACTGCTGCTGCCGTGAAGACTTTAAAAGTGTTTTTATCCTCCTTATGCATAATAATGATAGCTAAATGTGCCTCCTTTGGTAGGTGCAATAGTTGCTGTGCATGCTAAAGATCTGTTATTTGTAGTCCCACTGACCAGCTAACAAGCCAATATATTACAAATATTTCCACAGCTCTGTACTTACCTTGTTCCTGCACTGGAGAGCTATAGAAATTAGCCAGTTTCACTTGCTGATAAATATAATCAGCTACACAACAAGTCCCTGCCCAGCTTGCCTATCTATCTCTTATTCATGCTGCAGCACCCTTTTCTTCCTGTGGGGCTGCAGCCAATAAGCAATGCTTCCTCCTCTTACCTCGTCTATTTAAATTTAGTACAGCTCTTAGCTCACTGTCAAAGTAAGCTGACTGTCGAACCTTGCACCTGCCTGCTATCCAGCCTGCTTTCCTCTATTGGTTCTCTTGTACTGTCTTCTGACTTTGTTCCTAGCTTTTCCTGTGTTCCCTGTCACCTGTCCTGACCCTTGGCTTTGCTGCTGGCTATCTGAGTGCATTGCCTGACCTGACCCTTGACTTTGTTCTTGGCTACCCAAGTCAGCTACCTGTCCTGACCCTTTGCTTCTGACCTGTACCTTCTCTACTATGTCCACAACCAGCTCGATCTGCTGGATTGTCACCAGAGTGTACCTTCCTGCTGTAGACCTAAATCCTGGTACCTTCTTCTCTTAGAGTCTCTGATCTAAAGTAGGGGGGCATGACCTAGGGTCATCATGCATCAAAATCCATCATCTGGTGCTCCAGTAAATACCAGCAGACCCTTGGACTTTGTGCCATAGGGAATTCCACACACCTGCAGTCAATTAGGACCACCTGCCTTCTTCTGCGAGTCCTAATCCTACTCAGAGGTCTGATCTATTCTGTGGCATCCTGCTTTTCTTTAAACCGGCTGTTGGCCTACATTTCTTGGGTAAGCCTAACATCTCTCATTGCCCTTTTCAGTGTATCTAGAAGGTCCACAGTTGTCAGCTTGACAGTGTAGTTGTCTAGTTGGCATTGTCCTATAAATGAAGCCAATAGCTCAAGTTAATACATAAATATCTTTTAATTATCTCATAACTGGCATAGCAACATATACAATTTAAGATTTTTCTATATTGTGATGGACGTGGGTGGGCACTGTCTCATCCCCTCCATTATACTCTCTGCTTTGACACAAATTTTCAGAGTGCCCTAGAACCAAATTGTAGAGCTTAAAGAAATCTTCAATCTATAAAGTGATGGAGTCTCTATAAATCTCACCCACAAACCAACTTATGCACACCTTTAGCATGCTCACGCAGAAATAAACATGAAACACCGTCTGCTTTAAGTTATGGGAGGGTATGTGACTTTTTTCATGGATGCATTCCGCAGGCCTAAGCATCCGATTGTCAGGACTGAACACAACTAAATTAAATTAAACTGTAGTGTCAAGAGCTTACCAAGCAGAACAATGCTAGTGCATGTTCCAAGAAGAATATTGCTAGCTTGACTTCCAGACCTGAGTTGCAGGTTTTTAGAATACAATTTTTTTCTACAGGATCAGACAGACAGGTAAATACTTATTTCATATTGCATGTTTCCAACAGAAGTTTGTGTTTGATGTCACTTTTAATGTTACAGTCTCTTTTAATGATATAGTATTTATTTAGTCCCTTTAAATAGCTTGTATGGCTATACTGTCTCATTGGGTTCCAAGCTCTACTCCCTAGAATCCAGAAGCCATGGTTTTCATACACTGCGCTGATGATGGCCAAAAAGCATGAAACAGCTGTAAACAGGTTAGAATATATGGTTCTATATTATTATGTATTATTTGTAATAAACACAAGTGGCTCTTTTTGTGCATTTGCAGGGTTACAACTAGTGTACTGAAATGAGGAGCAATCCTATTTTTTGATTTGTGATGGTATGATATAGGTGAATACCTTCTGTTTTAAGGAAGCTAGAAGGCTTTACTGCCCGAAGCACTGATTTGAGCCAAGAGCTTTTTTTATCCCTTTATTCCCTTATCACCATAGCCTATATGGTTATACTGTAATGTTACAGTATTTTAAAGTTGCTATTTATTAACAACTTCATTGATTCATGATTGTCTCAGGTCAGGAACTAAAGAATACTGCAGCCACAAAATCAACAATGACAACCAGAAAACTATAATTTTCAGAAGGCAGCTCAGAAATGGTAGCCCATGTCTTGAAACAGGATCTCTATGTCCAGGCACTTGCACCTTCTGCTATTTTAGTTTGGAAAAGCAGGTATTGCATATATTCTATTATGTCACTTTTCTCTTTCTACATATATTTAGCTCTGGTGGTACTTTAGATACTAGGTGTGAATTTGTTCACTGTCTGGAGAACATGACTTCTGGTGTCTGCTAATGACACATGATGCCTGGGGCTGGTCAATGTGATTTACATACACACACACACACGGGCGCACACACACACATCATACAAACCTACCTGGGACTAAGCCTTCTCTGTATCTCCCTCATTTAAAAGATTTCTGCAGGCTTCGTAACAGCTGTCATACTCATCATAAAAATCTAAATTTATATCTAGCCAAGAATAGGAGAGTACAAGACACACATCATGCATCAATTTAAGATGGCTGCAAACTGTGCCCTGATTAATACTTTTCTGCTATCAAATATTCTTATACCTTAAATATGCCCATAACAGGAGAATGATCTTTACTGTCAGCCTCAAGCACAGTCACCTTGGCTATTCAGCATTTGACCTACTGGATGCTGCTGTCTTCTTGAAGAAATAGAAAAGGTATCCTTTATATAGAGCTGTGATAATATCATGCTTGTATTTTTATATATATGTGAGAAAAATCAAATTGGTCCTCTTTAATAAAACCTTGCAAAACCCTGTGATGCTAATGACCCAATACGACCAATAAAAATGTATTTATTTTCTTTTACTGTCGTTTAAGAGTAATTCCACGTGGTGTGAGGTTCTGTATTCTCATGTTGCATCTAAACCCTCCCGGTTTTTCACCTTTATGCATTCTATGCATTAAGGTGAAAAACCTTTTTTGTTGCAGCTGCCCCCCCCAGAGCCCCCGTTTACTTACCAGCTTGTGGCTTGTGTACTGATTGGCTAGATTGATAGCGGGAGCTGGGGGCGGGGCTGAGTCCCGTTGTCTGTGTCAATGGACGTAACAACAGGACACAGGAGCGCGCACACACGAGTGACCCCAGGGAGAGTGCTTCCCTGACGTGTCACTCAAGAAGAGGAGGAGCCAAGAGCGCCGCTGAGGGACCCAGGAAAAGGAGGATCAGGGCCACTCAGGGCACAGAGGAGGTAAGTATAACATTTTTGTTTTTGTTTTTTACAATCACTTTAAATAAGCATTTATATTTTTGTTATTGTTGTTTTAAAAAGGAGTATGCAAATGATTCCTCCCTTCACAATGTTATGTTTAATGCCTGAAATTAAGTCAGTACTGTAGAGCAATAGGAAGGCACAAATCATCATCAATTTATGGCTAACTACTAGGTAAGCAATTCCCAAGTCTTAAAGCATTTACGGTGTTATTTTTTGTATTAAAACTTCAAACATGTTATACTTATCAGCTCTGTGCTATTGTTTTGTACAGAATGGCCCCAAACCTCCTCTTCTGGGGTCCCCTGCCTGCGCTATCTGCCCCTCCTCTTCTCCATCTCCCCCCATAACAAACAGCTTGCTATGGGGACAGACATGTGGGCTCAATCCGAAGACAGGCTGTATGCATCTATTGACATACACAGCGTGACTTAGCCCCATCCCCTGATCTCTGCTCCTAGGATTTGATTGACAGCAGCAGGAGCCACTGCCTCCCACTGCCAATGTAAGCAGAGAGAAAGGAGAGAACCATACTAATAGGTACAACACTGGGTTGAGATAGGACCCAGGTAAGTAGAAACAGGAGTGAGGAGGTAATACAAACACTGGCACATTTTTAATCTTAATGAAGTGAATCCATTAAGGTAAAAAAGACTTTAGAACCTCTTTAAGGCTACACTCCAAGCAAATTGTAAATACACAGATGATACAAATTCAATAAAGTATTTATACTAGCTTATTTTACAATATATATATATTTTTCAATGCATATATGAATGTATTAATTAATATATATATATATATATGTATATATATATATATATATATATATATATATATTTGCCAGGAGTCCATTTTTTTCTTTT
>BLSH010112741.1:765669-780441 GCA_018402905.1 Glandirana rugosa
AAACCGTAAAATATAACATCTGGACATTAAGAATCCTTATTGAGTGAATTTAGACAGGTTTGTTCTCAGATCATCTGTAGGGCCCATACTATTTCAAACTTTGTACTTTGGTATTTAATATTATATTATTTATTGATTTTTATTATTGAATTATCATTATGTTAAATAAGTTATTACATTAGTTTGGTTTTTGTGTCTTTAAACGGGTCAACGTCTTAACAGTGACAGTAGTGAAAGTCACAGACTACTATTTAAAGGGGTTTTTAGTCATAGTGTGTTAAGACGTTTACTAAGAATAAATGCATACCCGGGATGTCTACTAGACTCTTGTTTGGACAGATTTAAGTGAGTTATTCCTAAGAATTACAGGTCTACAATATAAAATGCCAAATTTCCATGCAAAATAATGTGCCACTTTCAGCACCAAAAATCTGAAATAATCATACCGCCAGGGAGGTTAATCGCTTCCTGGCCCGCCTCTCAGTTTCCTTCCCTTTATATACACGTGCTCAGACCAGCCTGAATTGCATGAGCAACTTTACAGTTCTCTGAGCTCCCATCTGCTAATTATGTGTATCCTGTGTCCAACTACCTGTGTAACAACCCATCTACCATCTGTGCTTATCTGCCACCTACCTTTCAGACTCCTGCTGTTGTATTCTGCACACGCTAGTAGTCTTGGCATCCTCAGCTGGGTGTACTTGGGGGCTGTGACCTGATTCCAGCATGCTGCAAATCCACACATCCCCACTATCAGGGGCCCTGGTGAAGAGGTAGGCTGGGGCTTAGACTCTGCGTCTTGGGGTACCCCAAGTTGGCAAACTTCAAGGGCTCACCATCACAGACTCCTAACATCAGGGTTGGATTTTCTGGATTTAGTGGGTATGTACAGCAATAAAAGCCCACGCATCCATCATTCTACTGCTCTCTACGCCACCTTATCTTGATAAAAATATAGAAAACTGCATCAGGAAATGTGTTCTCACTAGGAGAACTGCTGTATTACCTGATTGTTGACATGGTTTGATCAGTTCCAAAAGGTTTAGGAAAGAAGGAGAGCCACACCAATAGTGAAAGATGACAATAGATGGATCAAATCAGCCAATTCAGCCAAATCAGCATGGACCAGCTGATGTTTTATCCATGTGTGGCCATACCTGATCGATCTATCAACTTCTGTTGAATGGGCTTGTTGGAAAACGTTTCTCAATTAAAGACTTGTGCCAATTGGCTACAGCCACTTAACAGAGTATTCTGTCTGCAGAACATGAGACATCCTTTATTAAAAGTAATTAATACAAGAAAAACTGTGTGCACTGCCACCTAGTGTTTAGGGATAAAAGAAAAGTGAAAAAAACTAAGGGTAGGCTGCTGCTGACACTAAAATGTGTTCCCACATACAACAGATCAGCTCAAATAAGAATGTATCAGCGCTGCCTCTACAATTACAACTTAGTGAATGAACAATCAAAGTGTGTAATCTTCACTCTTTGTATAAATATATGTGCCAATACAAAAAGTGCAAATTAAGCAATAAGAAATGATAAAATAATAAATTGATCTATGTGCAAAACAATGAAAAGGTAAGTAGAATAAAAGAGTCACTGCATATAGATAAGTTCATCTGAATAAGTAATCTCCCAGGGAATGGAGAAAAATATGAAGAGAAATGGACGACACCCTGCTCCACAGGCAATACACAGTCCAATTTCCCACTGCAGACAAATGTGAAGTTTTTCCTGAGAAAATTAAATCAGGATCTCCTCAGGAAACCTCAGGAAATCCTGAGGAAGCCACGTGGATGGTGGCGATACATGTGGAACTAGCCAGGTGTTGTGTGATCCTTTCCAGGAGGACAAGTGAGAAAAACCGTGACTGTCTTTATACATACATGCTTGCTTTTAATGAATAAAAATGTCAGTGTCCATTTGGAAGTGTAAGGTGGATTTGTCGCATAATTAGAAGTACTACACTATATTGCCCCACCCCCCCTTCACCCCTCTCATTACATGGAGATATCACTGCTAAGGAAACTGCTGTAAAAGAAAAAGATGACCAACTATCAGGACAAGTCCTGATCTGTTATGCTGGTGTGACCCCTGGGGGTTGAGTATTTGAGGTGAGCATGCAATCTATCTGGTGATGGCTTGCCTATTGCACTTATATTTGGAGCACAAGAGCACTTTCTTCCTGAATCAACCCAGATATTAGAGGAAAAACTTCACGTTTGTCTGCAGTGGGAAATTGGACTGTGTATTGCCTTTGGAGCAGGGTGTTGTCCATTTCTCTTCATACTCTTCTCCATTCCCTGGGAGATTACTTATTCAGATGAACTTATCATATATGTAGTGACTCTTTTATTCTACTTACCTTTTCTTTTGCACATCGATCAATTTATTATTTGATCATTTTTCATTGCTTAACCACCTCCCACCCGGCCACTGTACATATACAGCTGGTTGGGCACCTCACCGTTCTGAGTGGACGTTCAGGAGCTTCCCTCAGAATGAGTGCTCGCAGCATGGCCACGAGGCATGCTGCGGCTCGATCCTATGATCACAGGATACGGCCGAGCAGAGATCGGGATATGGGTGCTGTGTATGGCCCTCGCGATCACGTGACGGATATGTCCAATCACAGCCGTCACAATGTAAACTGTGACAGTTCTCCCCTGACGAGCTCAGTGAGAGCTCAGTGTGGGGGGGGAATCTGAAGCTCTGTGATAGCTCTCTGTATGAAGATGATTTTATACAGAGAGCTCTCACAGATTGCCCCACACATAGTACACGAAGCACCACTGCTACCCCTGTCCCCATGTCAGTGTCCCCATAAAAAATCTGTACTAGTCCCCAAAACATCTGTCTATCCCCCATCACATCTGTCACAGTGCATAAAACATCTGTATGTCCCCATCACATCTGTCACAGTACACAACACATCTTTCTGTCCCCCATCACATCTGTCACAGTCCCCAAAACATCTGTCTGTTCCCCATCACATCTGTCACACTGCACAAAACATCTGTCTGTCTCCCACCACCGCCAACACCAAAAAACCCTGATTTGGGTTAATTTTACCAAAATAATATAGCAGTATCATTTTTGGTCACAAATTTATGAAGAGAAATTACTTATTTGCAAAATTTTATAACAGAAACTAAGTCTTTTTTCACTTGTAACATAAAAAATAAAAACCCCGGTGGTGATTAAATACCACAAAAAGAAAGCTATATTTGTGTGAAAAAAATAATAAAATTTGAATTTGTGTACAGTGTTGCATGACTGCACAAGTGTCATTCAAAGTGCGACAGCGCTAAAAGCTAAAAATTGGTCTGGGAAGGAAGGGGGTGAAAGTGCCCAGTATTGAAGTGGTTAATTTGCACTATTTGTATTGGCACACATATTTATATATAGAGTGAAGATTACACACTTTGATTGCCTTTATTACAGGTAAGTGATGTGGCTAGGGCTGTGAGGATTTTTTTTTCAAATCTCAGCTTTAATTTCCTCTGTAATCAGGTCACATGATCTTGTTGCTTGCTTGCTTCCTATTTCAAAATACTGTATGCACCCTAGGAGCCAAAATTGCTGCATTTGATATTGATAACAAGTGATGTATTGACACTAGGAATGGCAGAATCACTGTCATCTTATTCTGTCACTACTACAGCTAATAGAAACTATTACCCAGATATGAGCAATAATGTAAGGGCCCTTTCACGGAGGAAGACAGTACGGGTCCACCTGTCAGTTTTTCAGGCGGATCTGATTAGACCCTCCAGACTCCTCTATAGATCGGATCAGATAGCAGTCAGGTATTAAGGGACAGGCCGTTTGTTTACATCCGACCGACCATGGAGGAGAGCGGGCTGTGTCTGATTTGCATAAGCGGAGCGGACACGAACCAGTCATCTGCCTGGTCAGTGGACTGATTCCCCACTGAGCAGACGGATTCCAATGGAGCCCATTGCATGTTTAGGAGGCCTAAAAGATAAGGCACACTGATAAGGGTAGGGTTTCTACAGATGAAAAAAAATTGTTTTGAGGTGCAGAATAACTGAAATAGGAATAACTTGTTTAATTTTCAGTCTTGTGTTTTCTTTCATTGATTGAGCCCACACATTTTGTCATTTTATGGATTATGATTAATAGAGCAAAACTAACCTGCTCATCTTATAAAGCTAAATTATTATTATTGTTATTATTCACTATTTATATAGAGCCAACAGTTTGCACAATGTTTTACAAAATAAAGGAAGACAAAACAGTTACAATACAATTCAATACAGGAGGATTAACAGGGCCCTGCTCATGGAACATGCAATCTAAAAGGGATATTGATCCGAATGAAGACAGTTCCTGGTTGTACTTGGGAAACCCTGCTTGCTACTAGCATGTACTAAAAAAAAGGAATGGAAAACCATATAGGAAGGTTATTTTCATGTTTTATAAATAAACTGCTACAGGTGCTGCTTAAAACAAATGTCTTGCCTTAAAAAAAAGACAGAGCAATCTTTATTGGATTGTACATTTTTCTCTCCTTATGTTTCCTTTCATTTATTGATTCTACAATTGTAGTCACTTCACAGACTGTGTTTGTCAGAACAATACTGTCCAAATCAGTATAGCTAAGGTCGCTCCAAAGATAGCTCTGAATTTATCACTTGAGACCACTCGATAAGTGGAAAGTTCCTTTGAGTTTGTTTTGCTTCTCTGGTCTCTGCAGGTAGTAACAAGAAGGAAGGAAAATAGTACAGGGAGATTATTTTTCATGTTCCATACATTAACTACTGCTGGAGCCGCTAGAAACAAATGCCTTTGCTGTAATCTAACCTAGATAAGAGCAATAGGGTTTTACTCAACAATGCATTCAGGATCCATGAATGTACTGAACCAAAAAAATGCTTGCATGTCACAGTTAATGTTTCTTACAGTAAATACAAGAACAAAGAACTGTGATAAAATAATGTCAATCAATAACTCAATGCTTTAGATGTATGAATGGAATATATGATGTAAGAATGCTCTTTATGAATAGCCTTACACATGCTCTGTTTCACAAACAATAGATGCTTTATACTAAAGTATTCATCCAAAATTCAAAATGTTATGCTTCAAAACTTCAGGCAAACGTATTAGTGTCAAGTTAATATACATGCAGTATATGGAAGCTGGTTTAACTGACATATAATTTGTAAGTTTGCCTAGTTAGCCTTGAGCTTTACAAAGCCTTGCAATTATACAGGCTAGGCTAGTGATGACCTGCATTTTTAGTATTAAAATAATAATAATAATAAAAAAAAAATATATATATATATATATATATACACTCACTGGTCATTTTATTAGGTACACCTAAAGCTAGTACCGGGTTGGACCCCCTTTTGCCTTCAGAACTACCTTAATGCTTCATGGCATAGATTCAACAAGGTGTTGGAAACATTCCTCAAAGATTTGAGTCCATATTGATATGATAGCATCACGCAGTTGCTGCAGATTTGTCAGCTGCACATCCATGATGCAAATCATCACACCACATCCCAAAGGTGCTCTATTGGGTTGAGATCTGGTGACTGTGGAGCCCATTGGAGTACAGTGAACTCCTTGTCATGTTCAAGAAACCAGTTTGAGATTATTTGAGCTTTGTGACATGGAGCATTATCCTCCTGGAAGGAGCCATCAGAAGATGGGTACACTGTAGTCATAAAGGGATGGACATGGTCAGTAACAATACTCAGGTAGGTTGTGACATTTAAACAATGCTCAAATGGTACTAAGGGGCAAAAAGTGTGCCAAGAAAATATTCCCTACACCATTACACCACCACCACCAGTCTGCACTGTTGATACGAGACAGGATGGATCCATGCTTTCATGTTGTTTTTGCCAAATTCTGACCCTACCATCTAAATGTCGCAGCTGAAATTGAGACTCATCAGATCAGGCAATGTGTTCCAGTCTTCTATTGCCCAATTTTGGAGAGTGTGCATGAATTGAACGTCAGTTTCCTGTTCTTAGCTGACAGGAGTGGCACCCAGTGTGGTCTTCTGCTGCTGTAGCCCATCTGCTTCAAGGTTTGATGTGTTGTGCATTCAGAGATGGTATTCTGCATACCTTGGTTGTAACAAATGGTTATTTGAGTTACTTTTGCCTTTCCATCATCTCAAACCAGTCTGCTCGTTCTCCTCTGACCTCTGACATCAACAAGGCATTTTCATCCACATAACTGCTGCTCACTGCATATTTTTCAGACCATTCTCTGTAAACCCTACAGATGGCTGTGTGTGAAAATCCTAGCAGACCAGCAGTTTTTGAAATACTCAGACCAGCCCGTCTGGTACCAACAACCATGCCACATTCAAAGTCATTTAAATCCCCTTTCTTCTCCTTTCTGATGCTCGGTTTGAACTTCAGCAAGTTGCCTTCAACACATCTAGATGCCTAAAAGCATTGAGTTGCTGCATGCAATTTCTGTTACCTAACAATTAAAAAGGTGTACTTAATAAAGTGGTCGGTGAGTGTATATACAGTGTATCAATTAAAACATTAGTATGTGTTCTTAAAGTGAAAGTAAAGGCAAAACCTAACTAACCCTAAGGAGAGAGAAAAACAGTGGTGCCTCTAAGTGCAATAAAACTAATTTATTAGGCACAATAAAACAATAGTGGTATACACTCACAAGGTCAGCAGAGGAATGCGCATAAAGACTATGGGGGTCATCTGCTGGATCCTAGGTGTTGAGGCTATGCCTGAAGAAGGATCACGGATGATCCGAACGCACGCGCCTCCCACTTGGTGCACCCGGATGTGATGTTGGCATCCTGTGCAAGAGCTGGGGGCCCCTGTGCAGGGTGGGATCTGGGGGCCCCCTTATTAAAGGGGGCTTCCAGATTCCGATAAGCCCCCCGCCCGCAGACCCCCACAACCACAGCCCAGGGTTGTGGGGAAAAGGCTCTTGTCCCCATCAGCATGGGGACAAGGGGCTTTGGGGTGGGGGGGGCGCAGAGCTATGTGGATTGTGGGCAAATATTTGTTAATAGCACCCCAATCACAGTGCAAGTTTGCCACAGTTGTTGCACGATAAATCCAATTGCAGCAAAATTGGAACGCATGATGCTGATGCCCAAAAGAAGTTCCTGCTCCTTTTTTAGCGACAAACTTTGCACTTTGTGATTTTGCCACAATTGCAGCATGATTTGTCACGTGGCAATGGCAGCAAAATTGCACCGATATCGGGATGCCCTTAACAAGTAATGGCATCACAATCGTATCCCACGTTTTGCTGTGTTTCTGGAATCCAAATTGTCTAGTTGTGAATGGAGCCTTAATTCCAGAAACATCAGCTGGGGCTTATGGAGAGGACCCTGTGGCAGTGAGTAGAAGATTTCTACAATACATAGCAGCCATCCGGATGTGAGACCCACTTCATTATAGGTAATATATGCCCCTGATGCTGCATAGCAAACAAAAAAGTAGCTTCAAAAATATATTCCCAAATAGCCTCAAAGGATATAAATCCCTGTTTTGTATACCAAATGACTTTGAATATTCAGAAATGACCTTGTAAACATGATCACTATGCTGCACAAAGAGCAAAGCTGTGGTTGGGAATGGACCTGCAGAACTTACACAAGAAGGAAAATGGCAGTGACTAGTCTTTATTGCAGAAAACTTCTGAAAATAGGTGAAGCATAAGAGTTGTTTCGTGCTGGATAACTGCACAGATGAAATACACAAAGAACATTGAGGTTCAAGTAAGAATATACATAACTCCTATATTTAGACAATATTTGTTTTTGATTTTAGCTTTAAATTGTGTTTTCTTTATAACTAACTGAATTTTATCTTTAACAAAACTTTAAAACAGGAAAAAGATGATAGCGAGTCCACTGGCTCCATATTAAAGAAACCTTGTCAGTTCTCTAAATGTTTTTACCCAACAGGCCCCTGCCATTTTTATTATTAATATAATTATTTACAAGTATTTATATAGCGCCAACAATGTAGGCAGCTCTTTACATATATACAGTATATATATAAAAGACATTAACCTCTGTGGCAGCCCAGTTCTAATACCTTTCCTCTCCCCCAGTGTTGCAGCCTTGGAAACCCTCCTTATCATTCACACTTCAAGATTCCAAAGTTACTGCTAAGTTGGAAGTGCCTGATGCTGAAGAGGCTTTCTGAGGCTAAAGTAGAAGATATGGGCCATCAGAGAATATACAGTGTCTTCCATCTCAGGAATCTGCTTGGCTTAAACATTTAAAGACCTGAGAGCATTTCTTTTGTGGTGGCCATAGACAGAACTACTTTTTCTTAAATTACTGTCATTGTATTTGCCAATATTAATGCCTTGCTCACACAAATCTACTAGCTAGTGGTTGTGTATTGGGAACATTTTTTTTTTTTTACTAGCTGGGTCACAAAAATCAAGCTTTGCTTATTTGCTTGCTCATGACTGTTCATTTTTTGGGTCAAGCAGATTTCATTATATACATATACAGAAATATCAAAAGAAGTCAGTGGGGAATGCACTGATCAACCTTTTTACTTACATATATCATCAGCTCTGTAAAATATAATTTTATTTCCATACATGTAGGCTATTTGGGCCCCCCATGAATTTTGGCTGAAAGCACTCAGTTAGCAGTCCCCATGCCCTGCCTTGTTGCTAGGATACAAAACAGCTGTTTTTATTATTATTATTATACAGGATTTATATAGCGCCAACAGTATACGCAGCACTTTACAATATAAAAGGAAAACAGTACAGTTACAATACAATAAAATACAAGAGGGTTAAGGGGTCCTGCCCAGAAAAGCTTACAATCTAAATGGGTGGGGCAAGTGGTACAAAAGGTTGTAACTGTGGGTAATGAGCTGATGGAAGTGATAAAAGATTAGTTGCAGGCTTCCCTGAAGAGATGCGTTTTCAAGGATTGCCTGAAGGCAGCCAGAGTAGTAAATAGCCAGACAAATTGAGGTAGAGTGTTCCAGAGGGTGGGCGAGGCTCTGGAGAAGTCCTGGAGATGAGCATGGGAGGAGGAGACAAGGGAGCTTGAGAGTAGGAGGTCTTGAGAGGAGCGAAGAGGACGGTTTGGGTGATATTTGGAAACAAGATTGGTGATGTAATTCGGGGCAGGGATGTGAATGGCTTTGTATGTTGTAGTTAGTATTTTGAATTTAATTCACTGGGCGATCGAAAGCCAGTGTAGGGATTGGCAGAGAGAAGTAGCAGACACTGAATGGTTGGTAAGGTAGGTGAGTCTGGCAGCAGCATTCATAATAAACTGAAGAGGGGATAGCGTATGGAGAGGTAGGCCTATGAAGAGGCAATAGTCAAAGGCGTGAATAAGTGGCTTGGTGGTTTCATTAGTTAAAAAGAGGAGAAAAGGTTATTCACTCTTGTAATGCTGGGGGAAGCGTCTAATGATATACATGTCCTAGAAACCATATGGTTTTAAAAAAAATGCCTAACATACAAGTATATTATATGAGGATGCAACGCTATTCCTTACTTAAGCCAATTTTTTTTATTTTGGACAGCATATTGCCACTATTTGAGGTGCCCAGGCTTGTCCCAGGTCTTTTTTAATCCCAATAATACCATTGGATCACACAACTCTCAGTTCTTTGCAGCAAGGAAAGGGACATATGCAAAGGGTAAACTGGCAAAGCTTGACATCAGTATACAGATATGGGCACCCTCCTCAGCTTGTGAAGGCACCAAGGAAGGAAAAAGAAAAACTAAACACTAGAATATTCAATTTTATTTTTAAAAGACACATCACTTTTTTACATGAGGGTCCTTATATCGAACATAAAAAGTAAAAAAATTGGCTTGGATTGTTTTACCTTATTTCAAGACACACCTTAGCTAGCAGTGATGGAGATCTGTAGAATAACTCTTTATAGCCATTGGATATATATACAGGGTGGGCCATTTATAGGGATACACCTTAATAAAATGGGAATGGTTGGTGATATTAACTTCCTGTTTGTGGCACATTAATATATATGAGGGGCGAAACTTTTCAAGATGGGTGGTGACCATGGTGGCCATTTTGAAGTCGGCCATTTTGAATCCAACTTTTGTTTTTTCAATAGGAAGAGGGTCGTGTGACACATCAAACTTATTGGGAATTTCACAAGAGAAACAATAGTGTGCTTGGTTTTAACATAACTTTATTCTTTCATGAGTTATTTACAAGTTTCTGACCACTTATAAAATGTGTTCAATGTGCTGCCCATTGTGTTGGATTGTCAATGCAACCCTCTTCTCCCACTCTTCACACACTGATAGCAACACCGCAGGAGAAATGCTAGCACAGGCTTCCAGTATCCGTAGTTTCAGGTGCTTCACATCTCGTATCTTCACAGCATATGGTTTTTTATGGATTTTATGGTCAGCAAAAACCAATACAGGGTGATCTGCTCCTTCCAGGAGGTACCGCCATTCCTCCAAAGCCGACTTGATGGCCAGCAATTCCCTATCTCCGATATCATAGTTCCAGCAAGATGGTGCACCACCACATTATGGGTGTCAGGTCTGAGCATTCCTAGATGAACAGTTTCCTGGAAAGTGGATTGGTCATCATGGGCCAGTTGAATGGCCCCCAAGGTCTCCCGATCTGACCCCCTTAGACTTTTATCTTTGGGGTCATCTGAAGGCAATTGTTTATGCAGTGAAGAGACGAGATGTGCAGCAGCTGAAACTATGGATACTGGAAGCCTGTGCTAGCATTTCTCCTGCGTTGTTGCTATCAGTGTGTGAAGAGTGGGAGAAGAGGGTTTGCATTGACAATCCAACACAATGGGCAGCACATTGAACACATTTTATAAGTGGTCAGAAACTTTTAAATAACTCAAGAAAGAATAAAGTTACATTAAAACCAAGCACGCCATTGTTTTTCTTGTGAAATTCCCAATACGTTTGATGTGTCACATGACCCTCTTCCTATTGAAAAAAACAAAAGTTGGATTCAAAATGGCTGACTTCAAAATGGCCGCCATGGTCACCACCCATCTTGAAAAGTTTCCCCCCTCACATATACTAATGTGCCACAAACAGGAAGTTAATATCACCAACCATTCCCATTTTATTAAGGTGTATCCATATAAATGGCCCACCCTGTATTTATTTTACATTAGTAATTAAAATAATCAAATCTGAATCAAATAAAAAAAACTGAGAAAAAAAAAGAAATAGATTTAGCAACAGCTACTAGACAGGACATATTTTCTACACTGGTATTTAGGCTGAAGTATGAAAATGATCATTTTTAAACATAGTCATGTTTTGACACTAACTTGATGTACAAATATTTATAACCATACTGTGTAGCAATCTACCATCTTGTCATAAGTAACACTTGTCATTATTCTTGAAGCTTTTTGTCAATTATCCTGAAACATTGTCTCCAGCATCTGTCATTATTTAGGAAACAAATGCTGTAATGGATGAAATAAATATTGATCAGTGCAGGGACAGCAGAGTGGTTAGTTCTGTAGCAACCATGAAATTGGGTAGCATATTTTAATCAAACAGCCATGGCTTAACTGCAAGAGAACAGATTTTATTTACACATTTGGCGTAAACAAATAATTAAGAAAATCTTTTAACGAAAACCACAAATTGATATCAGAGTTATGTATCATTAGACAAGTTAAAATCAGAAAATACTGCCAGACATAAAACATTTTGGTTATATTGAGGATTTGAAATATACTGTATTTCTCTAAACAATTCCTCAAACCATACATTTTAATGAAATGCTTATGGTACATGGTTTGTGAACTGTGCTGATTTATGTTTTGTGTGCAAAGTTTTGTGACATTACTTGTGTATCCATATATACATTGTAGAGAGACAAATAGGTTTGCAATTATCATTTCATAGGCCCTGGTGCAAGATATGACAAGCATAGTAACTGAATTGCTTAAAGCACAATAAAATCATCCTAAATGACATGGTTTTGGTAAACTTAATTTTATTGTGTTATCTATCTATCTATACGTTTCCCCTGAGCTTACTGAATTAAGTGAAACTTTAGTGACTTCCAGCACCCAATTATGTTCATGCAAAAATGCCCCTGTTTTCCTTGCACATGATTGGGTTTTCGTTGTAAAGTGAATTCTCATCACATTCAGTAAGCTTTGATGAAATTTCACATGCAAAGTGCAGCTTCATTTACAAAGTAAGAGGAGGATAAGAATAGTGTGGAAATTGTAAGAAAAGGGACTGAGAGCTTCACCTGCTGGCTGCATATGAAAATATGAAGTATTCATAAGGATTATTTCATATTTACTTGTCTAAAAAATAAAATAAATAAAAAGAAAATATCTACAAAACCATCATATCTTCCCTTTGGGTTTAGAAAGGTAATGTGCAGTATATTCCAGGATAGGAGATGACTTTACTTGATATTGCTTAAACCAATTTACACATGAAATTTTGCAATAGACCAGGCCTAGCATATTTGTAGCACAAGGGAAGTCATCAAGGATATGTCTAAAACATTTTGTAACCAGATACCAACTGTGTATGTGTAAGCAGCTACGGGTGCTTATGTATAGGGGCCGAGAGAAACCAATGTAGCGGTCTGGTAAAAAAAATGGATTTTGCATCTGCAGAAACCATACTTCAAATTTAAATATCTTGTTTACTGTTTTTATAAGTAGCCACAAAACTATAATTAGCCAATTTACACAGAACATGCTCACACACTATGTTTTTAGGAAACATGATTGCATCATGAAGTCACAATATTTACTATACCGAAAGCTATTTCTGTATGGCCATGCAGGATGGGTTCAAGGTTCATGGTGGCCTGCCTCATTACAGTGGGGTATGTTGTGGTGCAGCAGGGGAAACATTTTGGAAGGTGCATTGACTCCTATTCTATGCATATAATGATTGATCTCAATGACCATGCAGGAATTATCTCATAGCTGCAGGTTCCATTTGTAGTTTCAAGAGTACTGGCAAGAAGTCCCAGTTATGGAGAGGAGCCCAACATTTGGCAGCTGAGGTTGCACAAGTAGTTGGTTAATAAAGGTGCAGCAGCAAGCATACGTTTGTGGCTTCAAGAGCCATAGCTTTAACTGAACTGTGGAAACCTCAAATTCCTAGTTGTTTTATAGACAAATGGCTTGACGCCATGATTATTGTAAGTGATACCTTGACCTGTGGTATTACGGGTGTCTGCTGTTTACTGGTGTACTTATGCATTTGGTGCCCTTTGCAATTGGCGGATGAGCCTGGCCACTTGCTGTGTGCCAGATTATATACAAGGCTTAATCTACACAATAACAGAAACAACCATGGCAGTGGAAATAGAGTAGTGTTTGAAAAATGGCTTCCCTAACATTTATATGTCAGTTACTGTACATATATATTTTTTTTAAGATTTTAATTTGACATCATCAGCTGTCACACAAGCCTGACCCTCTGTGATATTATTTGATCTGAGTATTGTTTATGGTCAAACCAAGAACAAATGAGGTTACTGGAGTTGGGAATTAGACACGCAGCTACAAATAAATAGTATTATAAAAGGGTATTTAAAAATACTTTAGGATGCAGTTTTGAAAAAGCAAAGTAATATTGTTCATATTTAGTTATTGTGTTGATATTTAGATGTAGGATACTTATGAAGACACAAATGCTTTTAAAAACAAAATGGTAGTTAATAGGAAAAGGCATCCATTAGTAATTCCAGCAATTAGTGGTGAAAAACTGCATGCATCCAACTACCACAATATACAAAGAAACAAAAACTTGCTTTACACAGCAGCTCAGAGTGCTACCTCCCCTTTGATTGAAGAGAGCAATGAGTTGCCTTTTACAGCTCCTGGAAACATGGTTGGAGTTTGCTATTAAAGCACTTAGAGATAATTTTATGCCATTCATGGCAAGTACTCATGCAGAACTAATCAGAAGTAAATGTCTCATAAATAATGAACCGGCCATCATTCCTATTCTTTAGCTCTATCCCCACATATGAATGAGAATTGACTCTTACAGCTGTCCTGCACCATTGTTATCACTCTGTCTCATTCATCTCCACCTCTCTCTCTTTCAAACTCTCTCTTTCTCACTCTATATATATATATACAGTATATATATATATATATATATATATATATATATAGATAGATAGATAGATAGATATATATACAGCATATACACTATATATCTCCTGCACCCTGCTAAATGGCTGTAATGCTGTGTCTGCATGTTATAGAATAAATAATTATATCATGTGTCACTTACTTGAATAGGTAATATACACATTTCATGCTGCAACATACTGTGAATGACTAAACACATAATACTTAGAATTAGTGTTGAGCGAACCAGGACTGTAAAGTTCGGATCCGTACCGAACTTTGGGGTGTCCGGGACCCGGACCTGAACCTGGATTTTTCACAAAAAGTCCGGGTTCAGGTCCGGGGTTCTGATAATTTTACTAAAAGTTCTGAAAATTGCTGTAAAAAAGTCCAGGAAAGTCCTATAGGTCTGCAAAAGGAAGAAAAATGGGGGTAAGGGTTGGACAAGTGCCCTACAAAGAAATGGGGACAGGGAAATAACTAAAAGCATTTAAAAAAAAAAATCAAAAATGGAGGTGGATGTGGACCATCTTCAAACTGTGTCTGAAAAGTATTAATTAACGGTAGAAGCCATATCACTGTTCTAAAATCATCTTCAAACTGTGTCAAAAAAGTATAAATAAGCCGGGAGAACCCATATCACTGTTCTGCAAACATCTGGA
>BLSH010112741.1:789391-802954 GCA_018402905.1 Glandirana rugosa
GACAAATCTCAATTCCTCCTACAAAACTTGATCTTAATAATCAGAGCCAGATTGCTAGTACCGCCACAAAACTTGTGGCAAATGTATATACCTGCGCTATATATGAACGAAGACGAAGATGCCTCCGTACCCCCGCGAATTTTTGAAAAAAAGAATAAACAAAATGAAAAATAGAAATAAAAATGTGACAGGGAAATGAAAAAAAATGGTGAAAATAAGGATAATGTTCATTACATTTGTAGGGAACATTAGTTTTTGCTTTTAAAAGTAAATGAGAGATCTGGGGTCTTTTTGACCCCAGATCTCTCAATAAAGAGGACTTGTCATGCTTATTTCTATTACAAGGGATGTTTACATTACTTGTAATAGGAATAAAAGTGGTAAAAAAAAGTAAAGGGACAGTGTAAAAATAAAGATAAAAAGTAAAACAAATAAGAAAAAAAGTTTTTAAGCGCCCCCATGCCTCCGTAGAAGCAGAAGCAAGTATATATCGCGTCCATATATGTAAACGGTGTTCAAAACACCGCCATGATCGTTAGACCGAGACTAATAATTCTAGTTCAAAACATCCTCCTTAACTCTAAACAGGAAACCTGTAAAAAAATGTAAACTTCGCCTATGGAGATTTTTAAGTATCATTGTTTGTCGCCATTCCACGAGCATGCACAATTTTAAAGCATGACTTGTTAGGTATTTATTTACTCACCATAACATCATCTTTCACATTATAAAAAAAGGGCTATCTTTCATTAAAGTGTATTTTTTCCAAAATAATTGTGTTTTAAAGACCGCTATGCAAATACAGTGTGACATAAAATATTGCAACAATCACCATTTTATTCTATGCTAAATATATATATATATATATATATATATATATATATATATAATGTTTGGGGATTACAAGTATTTTATTATCAAAAAAATTCAGATTTTTGCTTGTAAACAACAAATGTCAGAAAAAGGCCTGGTCGTAACCACTTCCCAACCGGCCACTGCACTTATACGACCTGGTGGGCGCATGCCCGTGCAGCAGCGCGATCCCGATGCGCTCGTGTCCCCCGGACACAGTGCATCTCAGATCGGTAGGAGGGCTCTGTGATTAACCCTCCTGATCACATGGTGTCTGTGTCCAATCACAGCCGTCATGTGATGTAAACAGAAAGGCGGTTGCTAGGCAATCATCTCTCCCTCTCCTCAGATGGAAGTTGTGAGTGAGGAGAGGGAGAGTGGATCGCTGCAGCCGTGCAGTGATCAGTGTGTATGAGCTGTTTTTTTTACAGCTGTTCACATACTGATCACTGCCCCAGTGTCCTCACACAGTGCAATCATTCTAAACATGTCTCCAGTGTGCCCCCACATGTCCCCAGTGTCCCCACACATGTCCCCCCCCCCACAGTGTCACCCCACAGTGTCCCCACACAATAGAAACACCTGTCCCACATATGTCCCACTAAAATCATCTGCCCCAATGATCATCTGCACACATATGTCTGTGTGATCTTCTTTGCACATCTGTACATGATTATCTGCGTACATCTGTCCGTGATCACACAAACCAATTAGTATACACTTATTCTGATTTTTTTTTACCAAAGACATGTAGCAGAATACATTTTGGCATAAAATTATGACAAAATTTGATTTTATTGAATTTCTTTTAAAACAGAAAGTAGAAAACATTTTTTCACTTTATTCACAAAAAATAAAAACCGCAGTAGTGATTAAATACCACCAAAAGAAAGCTCTATTTGTGGGAACAAAATGATAAGAATTTTATTTGGGTACAGTGTAGCATGACCGCACAATTCTCATTAAAAGTGCGGGAGCACAGAAAGCTGAAAATTGGTCTGGGAAGGAAGGGGTTGAGAGTGCCCAATATTGAAGTGGATAAAATGTATCTGTACACGATAAATGTACTCAAAGTAGATATAAACTCTCTTAGTTTAATTACCATGTCATTTTTCCCTTTGATTTGTTTAATTTATTTGAAAATAGGCTTTTTTTCATTATTGCTGCCTGGAGCACTTCTACAAGTGCAGCATACAGCATCTGTGGTTTTCAAGCACTTCCTGTGCTGGATGCTATACAGCTGTGGTGCCCAAACACCACTCATCACTCCACTGTGCAGACCTCAACAGCTCTACATTTGCTTTGGTGTGTACAGGGGGAAACTGACAGAAAGTCCCCCTTACCTTTGCGTGAGAAGCAGCTAGCTGCTAGAGAGACAGGAACGAATAGCTGGCCACAACTCCGACAAAGAAAGTTTTGAGCGTGCCAGTTTTCTGTCAGAACCACCAGGTAATTTTAAACACAGATAGCAGTCAGAATAAAAACTACAGGGAGAAATGTGCAATTGTAGACAAGCTCTACTACATATATATTACATTTTTACCACACATACACTAAATAATAGTGTTTATTTTACATATTTGCTCTCATTATTTAGCATGAATGATTATTCATAAATTATCTATAGCAGGGATATGCAATTAGCGGACCTCCAGCTGTTGCAGAACTATGAGGCATTGCAAGACTCTGACAGCCACAAGTATGACACCCAGAGGCAGAGGCATGGTGGGACTTTTGCAGTAGTTTTGGTAGTTTGGCAACAGCTGGAGGTCCGCTAATTGTATATCCCTGATCTAAAGAATGGGATACAGCTCAATCTCAGTATTTACAGATGATAGAAAATTAAGCAGGGCAATAACTTCTACACAACAACAGATGAAGGCGCATCACGTAAAAACAATGCTCGCCAAACATGGTAAAAGGCAGTCCATAATAGTCCATAATAATCATTGGTGTCTACACACAATGTTCAACACTAAGGGCTGCACTCCTGGTGGACAGAAGCCAATTGAGCCACTGGCACCTTCCTTCTTGCTTCATAATTTCTACACAGGATGTGGAAACCTTACATGAAGACCTAAACAAAATAATGGGGTGGGCAACTACATGGCAAATGAGGTTTAATGTTCAAAAATGTAAAGTAATGCATTGGGCTGCAAAAAAACTTGATAGGGGGAGAACCTCTGGGGGAATCTGGGATGGAAAAGGACCTGAGAGTCCTAGCAGATGACAGGCTCAGTAATGGCATGCAATGCCAGGCTGTTGCAAGCAAAGCCAATAGAATATTGACATGCATTAAAAAGGGGATTCACTCCAGAGATAAAACAATAGTTCTCCCACTCTACAAGAGTCTGTTCCAGCTGCATCTTGAGTATGCTGTCCAGTTCTGGGCTCCAGTCCTCAGGAGGGATGTGCTGGAACTGGAGAAGGTCCAGAGAAGGACAACAAAGCTAATAAGGACTAAGCTAAGGACTGGAGGACCTCGGTTATGAGGAAACCTACACGCATTGAACTTATTCTCTCTAGAGAGGAGACGCTTGAGAGGGGATATGGTATCAATGTACAAATACTGTACTGGTGACCTTAGCATAGGGAAAAAAAACTTTTCAGTGAAAGGGAATTTAAAAAGACAAGCGGTCATTCACTAAAATTGGAAGTGCAGCCGTTTAACCTTAAACTGCATAGAGAGTTCTTTACTGTCAGAGCGGTAAGGATGTGGAATTCTCTTCCACAGGCAGTGGTATCAGCAGGAAGCATTGATAGTTTAAAAAAAAAAACTATTACATGGGCACCTTAACGACAGCAACATACAGGAGTATACAATGTACTATTGACATAAGCACACACACATCATAGGTTGAACTGGATGGACTGGTGTCTTTTTTCAACCTCACCAACTATGTAACTATATAAATGCTCAGACATACAGGTAAAAAAATGTAATAAACATATTGAAACATATTGAAAAAAACATATTGAAAACAATCCTGGATCCTTCTTCTTATGCATACACATATAATGATGTTTAACATCTAAAAGCCTCCCCTCACCTCATCGCTATAAAAGGCTCTACTAAATATAATAAAAATAGAAAACATCAGCATGAGTCCTTCAATAAATATTGTATATAGCCTGAAGCTCCACCTGAAGCGCTTGGATATCTGTGCAATGTAGATTATTAGTATTTCAAAATGCTGTTCAACAGAGTCAATCCTCTATTAAACAGAGATTAAATCTATTCAGGGTACACCATGTATATTTTGTAATTCTTGGTAATATGAACCAGTTGAAGAACGAGCTGTATAGCCTACAGACCTTTCAATTGAAATGTATATACGGTATACAGACTTGTGATCTTATAAACAATAGCTCTACAGGCATAAAATGTTTCAATTATTCTGTGTATAAAAGCACTCAAGGCCTTAAAGTGAATATAACTTCACTTTGTAAAACAACCCATTCAGTTTAAAATAGATTTGAAAGGCATTACATTTTTGTATGGATATAAAAATATGTTATAAATACATGTTTTCCCTTTTTTATAAGTGATCACATAACTTCTGTTCTCAGCTGCATAAGAGATGGGAGGAGTAGCAGCAGCACACTGAGCTTTCCAGTGACAGGCTGTGCGAAAGAGTGTTTGTCAGGACAAGTCTGATCATTGGAGGAGAGCATACTGAGTTCCCAGGATAGCTAGAGAACTGACCACAGTGTGCTCTCCTGCATAGTGTGGTCAGTTTTTAATAGAAAAGCAAGGGGACAAGCAGGAATGCCAGAGTTTTCACACAGATAAAGCAATACAAAGAGAACAGCATCATTTCTCATACAAGTACATGGTACTGCAGGATCATATCAGGAATATGAAGTGTTGGAGTAACGAACGCTTTCATTCAGATAACAAAAAAGATAAGGACATGGCAGACCTCCCAGCCAGAGAGCTGCCAAATGGTGCCCTCTACAGCAAACTACTTAATAAGTAGTAAATATGCAATGTATTCTGTTGAATGTAATCATACAGGTGATTGATATTCTGAGTGCCACCAAATATGCAAACACTATCCAAATAAACATCTACATGAACCTCATATAGGAGGATTGGAGTAAGTACATATCTAAGATTGGAAGCCATTATCTATTTTAAAGAGTATGCAAACCCAACATTTCATATCCCTGGTATGTGCCTACTGTACCAGGTACTTGTATGAAAAAGTATCCTGTTCTCTTTGTATTGCTTCCTTTGTGTGAAATCCCTGGTGCTCCTGCCTTTCCTGTTAAAAACTCACCACACTAAGCAAGGGAACACACCATGGTCGGTTCTCTAGCTATTATGGGAACTCACCCTGCTCTCCTCCAATGATTAGACCTGTGCTGACACCCCCTTTCCCCCTGCACAGCTTTTCACTAGGAAGAATAGTGTGCTGCTGTTTCTCCTTTCTTAGCTTTTACGCAGCAGAGAACAGAGGAATTGGGATCTTTTATAAAAAAGGGAAAAAGGTTATTTACATGTTTTTATAACTATATACAAATATTTTGCATTCCATTTCTAATTTAAACTGAAAAGGTCGCTTGAGAAGGCGAGGCTTTAGAATCAGTTTAGGCTGGGTTGACACTGGTGCGATGCGGCAAACCCTGCCAGTCCTGTGTGAGTTCCCACATAGCCCCTGAATTGCAGATGGTTCACACTGACATCTGCAAACTGCTGTGGCTGTCATTGTAAAGTTAATGAGACTCCCAGATCGGTTCGCAGATCGCAGTGTGAACTTGTGAAATGGTACAGGAATCAGATTGCATGGGTGTAAGCACCCATGCAACCCGATTCCAGTGCGGACCAAAAAAAGGGTCCTGTACCATTTTGGTCCAAATAGGATGCAAATTCAACTATACAAACTGTATGGCTGAATTCGCATTGCACAGACATCGCATGTGATTTGCACAGCAATTCGGTGCAAATCACATGCGATGTCTGTCTTTGCACCAGTGTGAACCCAGCCTAAAGCATGTAACAGAAAAAAAATGCCAGTTCCCTTGGCAGAAATAATGCTCATACTGTATAGAGTGTTTTTGTACACAGTTTAGTCAAATTTAGAGAGCATTTTTTTTCTGCCAGAAAGCACCAATCAGAAATTCAAACCAGAAGGGTTTTTTTTCCTGCCTCTAAACGCTGAGCTCAAAACATGACTGTAATCGTTCTAATGTGCATGGACACATAGGATAACATTGAGCTGCTTCTACAGGAAAAACACAAAACTCCTGTAGAAAGAGCGATTTTTAGGCCAGTGTGGATGCCTAAAGGTATTCTCTTCCAGGTTAATATACTGAGTACCGTATTTTTTGCACCATAACATGCACCTTTTTTCCCCCAAAATATGGGGGAAAGTGTCTCTGCATCATATGGTGCAAGTATTCCAGACCAACTGCCCCCCCCCCATCGCCGCCGGGAGCCTGCATTTGACAACGGGCCTCCGGACACCCACGAGCGTGTGTTCTGAGCCTGTCACTCAGACACAGAGAGAAAACAGAGCAGCCCAAGTGGCTGAATGGAGTACTGCCGCAGCAGCCGTTTGGGCTGCTCTGTCTTCTGAGTGGCAGGCAATGTCTGATGACATCATCATAGCGGGCGCCTGAGTCAAGTTGGTGGGGCCCCACAGCCAGCAAATGAGTAGATGAGAGTTTATCTGTGACACAGGAGCCTGGGCCGGAGCGGTGGACACACACCATGGGCTCTCTATTCCGGAGTGATCCCATGCACTTAGCACAGCTCTTCCTACAGTCCAGCTCACCTATGATTGTGTCAGTGAGCTGGGGGAGATGGGGCTAGCAGAGTTCAGGGATGTGAGTATTCACTCACTTCTCTGTGTCCTGACTTCTAATCTGTCGGTATGTTCCAGGAGGTAATGGTGACAGTCCATAGTGACAGGGCTATGCAGCCTTCCATTGGTGATGGTGACAGTCCATAGTGACAGGTATATGGAAACTTCCATTCATCTGTGGCAATTCCATTGGTAATGGTGACCATCCATAGTGACAAATGTATGGAGCCTCCCATTGGTAATGGTGACAATCCATAGTGACGGGTGTATGGAGCCTTCCTTTGGTTTGGCTGTATTCCATGGACACTGGTATATGGCTGTATTTCATGGACATTGGTATTTGGCTGTATTTCATGGACATTGGTATTTGGCTGTATTTCATGGACACTGGTATATGGCTGTATTTCATGGGCACTGGTCATGCTGTATTTCATTGGCACTGGTAAATATTTTAGTACACCATTCGGTTCAGAATATTTTTTTTTCTTGTTTTCCTCCTCTAAAACCTAGATGTGTCTTATGGAGCGAAAAATACGGTATTTACTTTGGTCATAGTAACTTGACATACGAGTGCAATAAAAGACACAACGATATCGAGTCTTGGAAAATATTGGATAGATCTGTGCTGGTTGTGCTTTCAGTCTTGGTAAATGTAAATATTTGCCAGCACCAAGAGCTTTAATCCAAAAAGATCTCATCGTTTTGAATCAAATCATTTGGGCGTTAAGTGAAGATTCTTGGTTGTGATGGCAAATATGTAGGTTTATCTGTGATGTTACCAGTTCCCAGCTGGCTGTTGCAGCAGCACCTGTTTTTTTTCTCAGCCAATTCCAGGAACATATATATTGGGAATATTAATAGGTGTACTCAGTCATGGCAAGCCAATGTGCGGGGGGAGAAAAAGGACCCTGTCAAACCAGCACCACATGCATCCTAACTAGTGATAAGCAAACTGGCCTGCGTTCAGTACATGGGAGGATCTCAGCATAAAATCCATGAACCCCATGGGCATGGGTAGATTGCCATTGCCAAGCTGGACATGTATTAATTAAAATAAATATATACATATATATATTTATATATATATATATATATATATATATATATATATATTTATAAATACATAAATACCATTCCGTTGAAGGTGGTTTTAGAGAAACATGAAAAATACACAATTCTAATAAATAACCTGCTTAGGCAATGCCTTAAGCCTGCACATAAAGTAGGCTATGATCTTCCACAAAAGTGACATTTAGAAAGAAAAAAACTATTGCTGCTAAATTACAGTTCCCAGCTGATTTAGTTATGTTTGCAAATAAAATGGGTGGGGGATCCCACTCAAAATGCATATCAAACCCTTTATCATTGGACTCTTATACATCAGGACCCCAGTGGAAAAGGGTCTGGTGTGGATTTTGAGGTGTACTGCATGCAAAAAGAACAAAAAATGCTGTGCTATCCCTTATCTATCAGCATGGATGGATAGGAAAGAGGGTGCCATGCATGCCCCCCCCCCCCGACATACACTCCTGAACTATACCAGGTCACAGGCCCTCAACACTGGAAGAGTAGAATACTTTGAAAGAGGATCCTCACTTTTAAGGCACCTTGTCCTTTCATTATCAGGCCACATGCCCTCAAAAAATTTATTTATACCCTCAACACAATTTGCTTTGACAAGGGGGCCCACATACATAGAGAGCACATGACTAATACCTTTGACTGCCCTTAACCACTTACGGACCGCCCGCCATCATTATATGGCGGTACTTTGCCATGGAATACCGTTGTTATGGTAGCAGATAGCTGCTATAACCCAGGTATTGTTTTTTACAGCAGGAGGTTTCCTTTCAGATAAAAGTGGTCTCTGCAGTGGATTTGCCGCAAGATCACTTTTATCGGGGGCGGGAGAGAGGGCTCCTCCTTCTGCCGCTTTCCGGTCAACTCCGGGGCTTACTGGAGCCGTCGGTAGCGGCGGAGACGATCACGACCTTTCCCCTCAATGCCTGGATGCCGACTGAGGGGAAGATGGCCTCCTGCTCGGGTCTATAGCATTGAAGGGCGGAAGCGATGTCAAACATCACTTCTGCCCAATGCTTTCAAAGGGAAATCTGTTTGTAATCATCTGCGCACATCTGGCGCACATCTGTCTGTGATCATCTGACACATCTGTCCATGATCATTTACGCACATCTGGCGCACATCTGTCCGTTATCATCTACCACTTCTGATCTGTTTATATTATTTTGAACTAAGAGATGGCAGAAATGTACAACTTCATAGAAATAATCTTTTATTTCTGTTTTATTTTACTTCAAGTTTTTTTTTAAACATGTATCATGCTGCATTTTTGCTCTGTTAATTTCCTTTTTTTACATAATATATTTAGTCAGCACAAATTAAATATGTGCTATCTGTTTTTATTCAGTGTTTAATTAGTTCTTAGTCTTTCTGATTTACAGTAGTTTACTCAATGACCAGTGATGAATTAAAATTGCAGCAAAATAACATAATATTCCTTGCTTTGTGAGACGTAAGCAAAGCACTGTTGTGCACATATCATTAAGGCCAGTGTCCCTGTTTTACACAGCTGAATTATGAAACCTACATTGCAGTAATTGCACACAGAGTGAAAAGATAAAACAGATATGTACAGTGCCTTGAAAAAATATTCATACCACTTGAAATTTTCCACATTTTGTCATGTTAAATGCAAAACCGCAAAGTGGCACAACATTGTGAAGTGGAAGGAAAATAATAAATTGTTTTCACATTTTTTTACAAATATATATGTGAAAAGTGTGGCGTACATTTGTATTCAGCCCCCCTGAGCCAATACTTTGTAGAACCACCTTTCGCTGCAATTACAGCTGTAAGTCTTTTTGGGGATGTCTCTACCAGCTTTGCATATCTAGAGAATGAAAATGTTGCCCATTCTTCTTTGCAAAATAGCTCAAGCTCTGTCGGATTAGATGGAGAGCGTCTGTGAACAGCAATTTTCATCTGGCGCACACCTGTGCATGATCATATGCGCACATCTGTCCGTGATCATTGGTGCACATCTGGTGCAAATCTGTTTGTGATCATCTGACACATCTGTCACATTTATCTGTGAACATCTGGTGCACATCTGTCTGATCATCTGGCGCACATCTGTTTGTGATCTGGCGCACATCTGTCTGTGATCATATGCGCACATCTCTCCATGATCATTGGCTCACATCTGTCACATCTATCTGTGATCATCTGGTGCACATCTGTCTGATCATCTGGCACAAATCTGTCCGTGATCATCTGCACACATCTGTCTGTGATCATCTGGCACAAATCTGTTCATGATCATCTGCGCACATCTGGCGCACAGCTGTCTGTGATCATCTGGCGCACATCTGGTGAACATCTGCCTGTGCTCATCTGCGCACATTTGGCATAAATCTGTTTGTAATCATCTGCGCACATCTGGCACACATCTGTCTGTGATCATCTGACACATCTGTCCGTGCTCATCAGTGTACATCTGTCACATCTATCTGTGATCATCTGGTGCACATCTGTCTGATCATCTGGCACAAATCTGTCTGTGATCATCTGAGCACATCTGGCACACATCTGTCTGTGGTCATCTGACACAAATCTGTCCATGATCATCTGCGCACATCTGGTGCACATCTGTCTGTGATCATCTGGTGCACATCTGCCTGTGATCATCTGGTGCACATCTGGCGCACATCTATCTGTGCTCATCTGCGCACATCTGGCACAAATCTGTTTGTAATCATCTGTGCACATCTGTCTGTGATCATCTGACACATCTGTCCATGATCATTTGCGCACATCTGGCGCACATCTGTCCATGATCATCTACCACTTCTGATCTGTTTATATTATTTTGAACTAAGAGATGGCAGAAATGTACAACTTCATAGAAATAATCTTTTATTTCTGTTTTATTTTACTTCAAGTTTTTTTTAAACATGTATCATGCTGCATTTTTGCTCTGTTAATTTCCTTTTTTTACATAATATATTTAGTCAGCACAAATTAAATATGTGCTATCTGTTTTTATTCAGTGTTTAATTAGTTCTTAGTCTTTCTGATTTACAGTAGTTTACTCAATGACTAGTAATGAATTAAAATTGCAGCAAAATAACATACTATTCCTTGCTTTGTGAGACGTAAGCAAAGCACTGTTGTGCACATATCATTAAGGTCAGTGTCCCTGTTTTACACAGCTGAATTATGAAACCTACATTGCAGTAATTGCACACAGAGTGAAAAGATAAAACAGTTATGTACAGTGCCTTGAAAAAGTATTCATACCACTTGAAATTTTCCACATTTTGTCATGTTAAATCCAAAAACGTAAAGTGGCACATCATTGTGAAGTGGAAGGAAAATAATAAATGGTTTTCACATTTTTTTACAAATATATATGTGAAAAGTGTGGCGTGCATTTGTATTCAGCCCCCCTGAGCCAATACTTTGTAGAACCACCTTTCGCTGCAATTACAGCTGTAAGTCTTTTTGGGGATGTCTCTACCAGCTTTGCACATCTAGAGAATGAAAATGTTGCCCATTCTTCTTTGCAAAATAGCTCAAGCTCTGTCGGATTAGATGGAGAGCATCTGTGAACAGCAATTTTTAAGTCTTGCTACAGATTGTCAATTAGATTTAGGTCTGGACTTTGACTGGGTCATTCTAACATATGAATATGCTTTGATCTAAACAATTCTATTGTAGCTCTGACTGTATTTTTAGGGTAGTTGTCCTGCTGGAAGGTGTACCTCCACCCAGTCGTTTTCAAACTCTTAGCAGATTTTCTTGTTGCCTGTATTTGGCTCCATACAGCTTCCCATTAATACTCACCAGGCTTCCCTGTCGAAGAAAAGCATCCCCACAACATGATGCGGCCACCATCATATTTCACGGTGGGGATAGTGTGCTCAGGGTGATGTGCAGTGTTAGTTTTCCGCCACACATGGCGTTTTGCTTTTAGGCCACAAAGTTCAATTTTGGTCTCATCTGACCAGAGCACCTTCTTCCACATGTTTGCTGTGCCCTAACATGGCTTCTCACAAACTGCAAACTGGACTTCTTATGGCTTTCTTTCAACAATGGCTTTCTTCTTGCCACTCTTCCATAAAGACCAGATGTGTGGAGTGCACAACTAATAGTCCTGTGGACAGATTCTCCCACCTGAGCTATAGATCTCTGCAGCTCCTCCAGAGTTACCATGGGCCTCTTGGCTGCTTTTTGGATTAATGCTCTCCTTGCCTAGCCTGTCAGTTTAGTTGTCTTGGCAAGTTTGCAGTTGTGCCATTTTTGAATAATGGATTGAACAGTACTCCATGAGATGTTCAACCTTGGGATATTTTTTTATAACCTAACCGTGTTAAACTTCTCCACAACTTTACCCTGACCTGTCTGGTGTGTTCCTTGGCCTTCATGATGCTGTTTGTTCACTAATGTTCTCTAACAAATCTCAGAGGGCTTCACAGAACAGCTGTATTCATACTGAGATTAAATTACACACAGGTGGACTCTATTTACTAATTAGTTGACTTCTGAAGGCAATTGGTTCCACTAGATTTTAGTTAGGGGTATCAGAGTGAAGGGGTCTGAATACAAATGCATGCCCCACTTTTCAGATAGTTATTTGTAAAAAATGTTGAAAATCATTTATCATTTTCCTTCCACTTCACAATTATGTGCCAGTTTGCATTGGTCTATCACTTAAAATCCCATTAAAATAAATTTACATTTTTGATTGTAACGTGACAAAATGTGGAAAATTTGAAGGGGTATAACTACTTTTTCAAGGCACTGTATAATCTGGTTGCATGAGATATTCCACCTCTGTGTATCTCATTACTGAACCTGTACCTCCTTCCATCTGCCGAGGCACATGTTGTAGCAATGCTAACGGTTGTCCTTATCTGATGTTAGTACAGCAATCTCCCCTGCTGTGCTATTCTGTTCTGTGTGTGCTGATTGGGAGTCAGTTGACAGACCTTTTTCGGTCATGCCGCTTTGACAGGCTTTGGTCGGCTCGACTCCAGTACACAAGGGCTGAATGTCGGCCAGTTTCTATTAAACCGGCTAATGGCACCCGACAATTGGCCCATGTGTACTAGGCTTAACACAAATCTTCAACATAATGCACTTTACTGTATTTTACGGTATTAAGGCAAATCTTTAAATCTTTGCAAGCTCTGTGTGTATATAAAGGCCAAATATACATGCTAATATAGACAAAAGAAACACAGCACACTGGTGCAGATAAAAACACTTTAATTGATAAAAATGCAATTACAAGGAAATGACCTGGTCAGGACATATCTTCAGGACAAATTATCAAGAGAAATACCAGGTTACAACAACAGGTGCTGGAACACTTTCACTAGGTTTCCAGCAGGGCTTTTTTCTCAGAGAATAAGTGCAGGAATCCACCGTCCCCAGTCAACTCCCTAACCCAGCTCCTATCCCCGCCCCCAAACCCCGCCATTCCTTGGGAAAGAGAACTAAAGTGTTGCCAAATAATGGGCGTAGTAAAGGCTCACCTTCTCTCCCCCTGTCCACAGCTAACTTCCCCCCCATCCACAGCCCATCCCCCCGTCCACAGCTCACCTCCCCCATCCACAGCCCACCCTCTTCACCCCTGTCCACAGCTCACCTCTCCATCCACAGGTCACCTTCTTTTCTCTCGTCCACAACTCACACCCCCTCCACACACAGAGTTTACCTTCCCCCACACACAGGTTACCTTCTCTTGTCCACAGTTCACCCCCTCCCACCCACAGCTCACCCTCTGATCCCTCTCCACAGCTCACCCCCCCACCCATAGGTTACTTTCTCTTCTCTCATCCACAGTTCACCCCCCACATAACTCACTCTCTCCCCC